>OY757252.1:15634050-15828053 GCA_963584085.1 Pyrausta aurata | reverse complement strand
AGTATAGATTTGCTATCATTATCTGGGGTCACGGTAGTGGCCCGCCAAAGCCGAGACACGCCAAGCGCAAGGGCTTTGTACTTCTGAACAATAACACGGCTTTTTCTTTTGTCCGACTATCGGGGCATCTTAATTTTCTTTGTTTTAACCTATGTTGACTGGTAGATAATGTTTTGGCATTAAGCTCGCCATATGCACAGTATGTTTGTGCATAAAGTTTTTAATAAATAGGCACGCGCTACCCAGCACCAGCGTGTTAAGTAAATAGAATAGGTAGACTAGCAGGAATTATAACCCACCCATGACCATGACTCAGATAAATAATTATATGCTCGTCATACTTCTGTCCCTTGTGGAATCGAACCCGCATGTATTTTTCTTGTATTTTATTTTTGGGTTGTCCCTATCGTAATTGCAGACAATAGGTCAATAGGCAAATAGAAGGATTTGTTTATCGTGCATTTTCATTTTAAGTGAAAATTTGATGCAACACGAACGTTTAATTGTTGTAAATGATAAACGACATTATTTTACAATTGAACTCAAAAGCAACCAAATATTCGTTTCCTATCTCTCATTATTACATCTTCGTCAGATGTATTATTAAATAAAATGTTAGACAAACGTAAGTACATCAACTTTAAAATTAACCCTCTGCCATGAAGACATTTTTAAATTACATTTTCTTTATTACAATAACACCAAAAGTTTAATGGCTGGGCGACCAGTGCTTACAAGCAAAAAAAGGAGCTTCGTGTCATTCCTAGAAGTCAGCAAAATGTCGGGGAAAAAGTGCAAAGGAATAGAAAAGCCGTAATCACAACGAGTTTAAGCCTTCCCTAGGTCTCTTTAGCTCGAGGCGGGAAGAATTTTTCCATTAAACAAAAGCCTTCTTACAGTTCCAGCATAAGAGAATGCTCTACACATAATAAAGATAGACGGAGAAGGCTCATAAATCTCATCTTCACTTTAACAATAACACTAGTGAGGTAAAAAATATAGGAAAAGATGTGGTGGAAGGATACAGTCTTAATACTCTTTTCTAATAAGTAAAAACCGGTTAAGTGCGTGTCGGACCCGCGCACTGAGGGTTCCGTGCCACCCTTAAATGAATTCAGGGTCCACTTACTTTCACTTAACGAAAACATCACAATATATTGTGACAGCAAAAATAACTTTGTTTTTCATAGTGTTTGTATGAGAGACAAAGTTATATTTGCGGTTGATAAAAATGTGCAATATCTCAAAAACTACAGGTTCGATCTCCTTCAAACCAATTTTCGTTGCAAGTTTTTGTTGAGATCTACATCATATATTTTTTTCAAAATTTTCACTTTCTTAGTTCAAAAGTTAGATGGGGGGGACGCCCATTTTACCACTTTGGAAGCGTCTATATCTCAAACCTTACACTTTTAGAAAAAATGGTTTTAGAAACCTCAACATCATTTTCAAAGACCTATCCATAGACCACACGCATAGGTTTGAGTAAAAAAAATATTTTTGGTTTTAGTTTCATGTATAGGAGCCCCCCCCTTAAATATTATTTTTTCTTACTTTTTGTATCTGAACCGGAAAGCGGTAAACAAGATACACCTACCTACTAAGTTTCAGCTATGTGATGCTTATAGTTTCAGAATAAAGTGGCTGTGACATACGGACGGACAGACAGACAGACAGACAGACTTGACGAAACTATAAGGGTTCCGTTTTTTGCCATTCGGCTACGGAACCCTAAAAATTTGATGTGTATGTGTAAATTTATTAAATTGCAGCGTGGGACGACCACCGACTAGATAAACAGACGACCTTGAAAAGATCACAGGTTCACACTGGATGCAGACCACTTACAACCGGTGGCTGTGGAAAACCGTGGGGGACGAAGCCTATGTTCAACAGTGGACGTCCTTTGGCAGATAATGATGATGATGACGATCATTTTATATCTACAAGCAGACCCTTTCTGAATATTTCTATGCCTACTGTGTCCAACGGCACTGTGCTTGTGGTGTTTAATTAAAACCGATCCAGCTTTGCGTCTCATTTACGTTTCTTATGTTGGTATTAACGTTCCACAAAATTTATAGCAACGTCTTTGTGAAAAAATATTTAACCGTAGCAAGTACCGTTTTATTTTCTGCGGTTTCTCATAAAGATGCTTAAGCGTTTTTCAGGGAAAATGCTTTTGATGTAAACTTATTGAAAACTGCTACTGGATGATAAAACGATCGAAATGAAAATGTTTGCTTGTAGATAAGTGTTTTTCTTATTCCAAGGGATCTGTGATTGAATATTTGGTATCGTGTCCCTAGTGAACTAGATAAGAAATGAGTAACGAGTTTTTAACTTTATTATATTAATTTCATAAGTTATAGTCGTTTTGATGCTCAAAAAATAAAGTCTCTCGGTAAATAATAATAATAATAAATTTTAAAATTCTTAGTTTTATCTTTGGTGCAAAGTTAAAGTGCATGTTTTGAAGAAATACATTTAATAAAAAATGAGTTTTAGTGTTTTAATTAAGACGTAATTGAATTTTCATACTCAGAACCGGATACCTAGAAAAACTGCAATAAAAATCAATATTTTAAGTCATGTAAGTAAATGTACTATACTACGTCGAATCTCTACATAGAACTCCACCACAATCATACGAGTAAAGGGAGTGGATTGCGGTAACGTGTGTCGTGTCGCATCGCTCGCACGGTCGCACCGCACCGGTGTAACCGCACTAATGAATGAATAGGCGACCGACATGCAGTGATGGCAGGAAACCAGTGTTGCATGCACACATGCGCTGCAATTTGCATGGATATTTTAAAAGAGCAAAGCAAGAAGAATATGAACTTATTTATCTATATACGAAAGTTCACAAAAGTCAAATACAGACCACTGGAAAAGTTAGGGGAAGATTTTTCCCAGCAGTGGGACTGGGCCAATAAAAGTACGTAAGTTACCTTATAAATGATACATTTGTATCTGTTGCGACGCTGATGAAACGCGTAAAACATACCTAGTTATATGTTTTTTGTTTTGTATAGGTAAAGCATTGCAAGAAAATACCTTAGGTAAGTATGATATGAGAAAACCAATAAATAACTATTTGTGGTACATTTAAACAATAAAGTTAGGTACTATTTTTGTAAACCACTAATAAAATAACAGTAGGCATTTACAATATGAGTATTCAAACTGTAATACACCGGGTTTCATCCCATCACGGGTAACTGAGCTCGAGTGTAATGCAGTTTGATGGCCCGTGTCGGGTCAGGTGTTGCTGCGGTCTCCGGTGATTAACAGCTCGGTTAATGAATGTGCTGTCCACAGGATGGACCACGTACCTACAGAACTTCAACACCTGATGCGAGGTGATAAGCTTCAACATGAAAAGTACGTTACCTACGCTTACGTTGATCGTAGACATATTTGTAAGACCTCTCGCGGCTTAACTTATGAAAAACGACAACTATTAAGTGTTTGACAAAGCCAACCTACTAAAGTGCGTCCTACGTAAAGCAGATTTGTCGCAGATTAAAAGAGACCATACTGCTTCCTTAATACCTAAATGAAAATGGCGTGACTTACAGTTTAACAATATTTCAATATTACACTTCAATTTATTGCCACCTTTTATGTAGCACGAACCACACAAGCAGACATTAAGAAAGCGAACCAAGATCCGAACAAGCGATAAGTACAATGTATCCTCATCAAGAATGGCGGAACAATACAGTCGATTTCCCCGTCACGTCTCAACACAGGAAACAATTACAAGCAATTACAAGCAATTGTAACACTAGACGAACGATATGTGTCTTCTTTTATGACTCTAATTAAAATTTTAACACCTCTCTCTTTTTGCGTGCGGTATAAAAAATAATATTTGTTTATTACAAATGGTCATCTTTCCTTTGCCAAAATAATGGTATTCAGACGGCTAACTCTAGCCTAAACTTAACGGTTCCAGTTACTTGATGCGAACCAAACTAAGGATAAAGATGGATGAGCCAACCGTTTAGTCATTCAAATGTGCCATGGACAATATATTCCAGTAAGTTGGCTGACTCAAGTTTGGTTTCAAGTTCGCCGTCAAAATTTCTGGCTTGACAGATATTAATCCGAGCGCGTCATGGCTGTCAGACTCTCGTCTGCCCGTTTTGACCCGAGACGAAAAGGGAATTTGAATTGTTTTTTATAAAAACAGTCTAATACACATATTTCTTCAGGGTGGTTTAGTTTGTTCTAGACGATACGTTTTATCAGTCTTATAATAAGAAACAATATCACTACCTCTGTTGTCGACTTTGTCTTTATTACGCTTAGATTAGTTAGCAAAAAGCAAATCCAACTCAATTAAAAAAAAGTTTCGTAGCTATAACGTAAACTGATAATCTGAGTATCAAATGTATGCATAATAGAGGTGTAGAATAATCGTGGTTCTTATATTTTTATGAGCTAATCTAAGTTATAACATTTTACCATAATTTGGGATAACTTATTTAAAATAAGATAAAACCACAAATAAGATCTGTTTTGAGGAATGTTGATCGTACATAGTACAAGTGCATAAAACAAACAAATCCTTATTTTACGTACATAAGTGAAAACTGTTTTCTAAACCTACATTTAAGTATATTACGCAACAGCAGGCTGTTTATATAAAACTCTTTGTGCCAGTCTCAACTTCAGAATTGTTTTAAAAGGTCACCCTTTCGCATTTTTATGCATAAACGTCTTCAGCTTAAGAATAAGGCGGACAAAAATAACGATTTATCTCTTAAACAGATTAAGGCTGCGATTCGGGAGGCTTATCGTCGAGATAGCGACGTGGTTTCATAACGGCGAGAGTAAGGGCTCGTGTATATATTATGGTGTAGATATATATTTTTATTGGTTAACATTACATTCATCGTTCATACTCGTATCTTACAGTAAGTAAGACTGGACATACAAAGCCAACTCGCTGATTTTTATTTGTAGTTAGAGGAATACATCACAAGAATTGCTTTGAAAAAAACCCTACATCAACGATAAAACACTTATATTAATGCGACCAGGGATTTAACCAGGATTCTAGAGGTGGCGACACCGCAAAAACCATTGAGATAAATATCAATGGCAAAAACCGTCTTGCACTCACACGACTACGATGGGAATATATTGCTTTATTTTTAAATTCATAGGTAGCCAGCGTTTGCTCTACCTGACGCTTATAAGGCGCTTTAATTTTTAGGGTTCCGTAGCCGAATGGCAAAAAACGGACCCATATAGTTTCGTCAACTCTGTCGCTCAACGCCTGTATGTCCGTCCGTATGTAACAGACACTTTATTCTGAAACTATTTGCATCACACAGCTGAAACTTTGTAGGTAGGTATTTCTTATTAATCGCTTTCCGATTCAGATATAAAATATAAAATTACATTTAAGTGGAGGGCTTTCATACATCAAACTAAAACCTAAAATATTCTTTTACTCTAACCTATGCATGCGGGGTGTCTATGGATAGGTCTTATAAAATGACATTAAGGTTTCCAAAATAACATTTTTTCAAGTCTAACATTTGAAAGTTACGCGCTTCCAAAGTGATAAAATGGGCGTCCCCCCATCTAATTTTTGAACTAAGAAAGTGAAAAAATTTAAACAAATATTTGATGTAGATCTCAACAAATAAGTACTGAACTAAAATTGGTTGAACGAGATTAAACTGGTCGTTTTTGAGATATAGTATATTTTCATCAACCACAAATATAACTTTGTCTTTTATACAAACAAAATGTAAAACAAAGTTATTTTTGCCGTCAAAAAATATTGTGATTTTTTCGTTAGGTGGAAGTAAGTGGACCTCGAATTCAGTTAAGGGTTGCACGGAACCCTCAGTGCGCGGGTCCGACTCGCACTTGGCCGGTTGTATAATTTATTTTACCAATTTTTTTCATCCTTCTGTCCTCAACATCATAATTATGCAAAAAGTTCACACTTATATATTTTTCAAGACTATACATAGAAATCTCATTAAGTAGCATCGTTAGCTTGAGTTATTTTTTATTCAATTCAAATTCAAATTCAAAATGTTTATTTGCATATAAATAGGGTACAATACATGGTCATAATATAATAAATAGAGCTTTGACCTATTCAGCCATATGTAATAGCATGCAAATGTTTAAATACTTATTACTAGTCATAATATTTTAAAAGATTTAATTTAATTTTATATAACTAATTAATAAAAAAAAGAAATTCAGTATGTCAATGAATACAATTATTGTTTGTCATTAAAAAACTCCCTGACAGTATAATAAGCCTTATTCACCAACCACATAAACAGTTTATTTTTAAATTTATTAAGCGGCAATGATTTCATGTCCGTAGGAAGTTTGTTAAATACCTTTATAGCCATTGAATAACAGCCCTTGTTAGAGGTTGCTTTCTTATGTAATGGAAGAACCAATTTATCTCTGTGTCTTGTATTGAATTTTACAACTTCGTTATTTTTCGTAAAGAAATGTGAGTGCTTTTTGACAAACATACATAACTCAAATATATAGATGCTTGGCAATGTTAAAATTTTAAGTTTTGGAAACAGTTCTCTACAAGAAAATAATGGGCCAACTCCGCAGATCGCCCTTACACATTTTTTTTGTGCGATAAATGCCTTGTTAACTGCAGAGCCGCTTCCCCAGAGTATGACACCGTATCTTAAAACGGAAGCTACATAGCCATGATAGGCGAGTAGAGCAGATTTTTGTGATGATGTCCTTGTCAATCTGCGTAGTGGGTAAATAAATTTGTTAATTTTTGTGCACACTTCTTTAATATGTTTATGCCAATTACAACTGTCTTCAATATGTATTCCTAAAAACTTTGTATTTTGTACCTCTTCTAGTTTTTGTCCATTTAATTTTATGTCAAGAGCTTCTTTTCGTTTTTTTAGATTAAATTGTATTATTTTTGTCTTACTTATATTTACTTTTAGTCTATTCCTGGTAAGCCATTCAGTCACACTTAAAACAGAATCCATAATTTTATCATTATAAGTTGATTTAGTGTCAGTACTTATTATAATTGAAATGTCATCCGCAAAAAGTACAGATTTGCATTTAATGAAATCAGGAAGGTCATTCACGTATAATAAAAAGAGAAGTGGGCCTAGGACACTCCCTTGTGGGACACCACTACAGTTTAGTTTGTAATTTGACCTGTATGATGTCATCATATGATTTTCATCAATATCATTTATTTCAACGCATTGTTTCCTATCACTTAGGTAAGATTTTATCCATTGCAATGCCGGGCCGCGAATGCCATAACAATAGAGTTTATCAATTAATATATTATGACACACAACGTCAAAAGCCTTACTCATGTCGAAAAATACTGCAGATACCAGATGGCCTTTGTCAACACAATTTGTTATTTCAGTAACTAGTGTGTAAGCTGCTAATGTTGTAGATTTATTTCTTTGAAACCCATTTTGTTCAACCTTAAGAATATTAAATTTAGTTAAATACTCATATATTCTAGAATGCATAATTTTTTCAAGGATTTTGGACAATATGGGTACCAGCGTAATTGGCCTATAATTATTTAGATCATTTCTATCACCCTTTTTATGTAACGGTTTTACTATCGAAAACTTAAGAGCCGTTGGAAAGGATCCTTGTATAAACGATAGATTAACAAGATGTGATAACACAGGGGATAACTCATCAGCACATGTCTTTAGAATTTTAGTCGATATATCATCGTAGCCAACTGACAGTGTGTTTTTCAATTGCATAATAACCCGTTTTATTTCAACTTTATTTGTAGGACGCAAAAAGATACTTGTCACGTTACTTTTGGTTATACTTTTGGTTATCGTTTTATACTAAACGCGTTATATGAGGCTGTAGAAAGGCTGTATAAGCGCTTATACAGCCCTTATAACCGCAAAAAGGGCCAAATGTATACAGCGTTTAGTGTTATTAGAGATGTATAATGGATGTAAAAGCTGTATAAAAGCTGTTATTCAGTTCAGTCGGAAACCGTATACATAGAAATATGTCTGTAAATGACTATTGTCGACACACACAGTGTCGTCAACCCGAAGTTAAGATTTAAATCTGCTTAAAACGCGCTTATGTTCGCACAAACAATTGCTGAATTTGAGTGTCTTAAAATAAAATGGAATTCTTACAATGTATGTGTATGAATATGTTGACACGTAAGCTTTTATCTTCGTAAGGATCTGTATTATAACTGAAATACATTACTTTTGAAATTGGTCAAAGGTTATATCACGTCATATACACTCTTATTGTGTATAGGTTATATACAATATAAAGAGGAGTGTATCCATAAATGCCTTTTTAGTTATTTACGTAAGGACACTTCGTGCATATTCTGACATACATACCGTTTAAGAACTTTATTTCTCAAAAGAATTACAGATAATTTTATCACTGGGAAATTACAATACATGAATACTTCATAAATACGTATTATTCTATTTCAGTACCTTTGTAAATAAAGTACCGTTTACTACAAAAAATTTGTTCTACCTATAAAACACTTTTTCCTTGCTACGAATACTACGATTGATCGTTTGGACTACTACAACATGCTACGAAAAGTTACTACGAATTCACAGTGCTACGGGTAATACTACGAAAACCTCGTAGCAAATAAACATTCATTCCGTAGTAGTTCTTCAAGTGAGGACGCTTTAGTCTTCATGTTCAAAATGAGGCATTGCTTCCCCTTTCACTGCTCTAAATATTGACACTTTAAAAACTAAACATCTTTTTTAAACAAAAAAACCTATACAATCATCTAAAATTGAAGTAAATTGTAGCAAATATTTTTTCTTTGTCTACAGTAATAAATTAATGTATTCATGAATACAAATAAAACATTCAATTTGACTCAAATCAAACATGAAACCCGAATTGTGATTGTAATTGTGGATATCCAAACAAAAGGTATAAAAGGCAATTTGTTTGAAAGATAAAAAAACAATAGTGTTCAAACACGAATAGGCTTCATAAAAACGATTTTGAAATGTACCTTTAAGAACAAAACGAGATATCGTGGTATGTGAAGCTACGTAGTGAGATAACAACGGGTTACTAAATAAATTAATAATCAAATTATGTTCAATAATTCAATACATCCGTAATAGAATTACAATTTCCAAAAAGTTGCTAGTAATTAACAGTTTTTTACTTAAAACTTCAATAAATTAAATTTAATAATATTATTTTTGCCCTTTTTGTACGATATCAATAATGGCAACAGTTAGGCACTTAGAATATTCTTCTATGTTGTTTACATTGACTAATGGTACGGAACCCTTCGTGCGCGAGTCCGAGTTGCACTTGGCCGGCTTTTTATATTATTTTTTTTAGTAGTGCCGTGTACATTAGCGTCGCCACCTGCGAGCCCGATGGAGGGTCAGATAAGGGTCAACTACTAATGGATACGTCCGCTCGATAGTGATGTGCCCAGCTGCGGCATCTATCATTGTAACATTTTGTCGAGAAATAAATCAACTTTTTCTGATGGCTTATATTTGGTATCTCATATAGGTATATCATGTCATTGTATCGTGCGTACCCAATAAGTTATTGTCTATGTATACATATTATTATTAAATGTTGTTTTCTCGATAAACGGATCTAGATAAGGTTTTGAGTCTCGTAAGATTGACAAACATGTATAACATTTTCAAAAAAGACATTTTCTCAAAACATTTGTGCAAAATATTTTGTTGATAAACGTTTAGGTTCAAAAACATGCTAGTTTTTGTGTATTTAATATAATCAAATAACACTATAATAAAATAATATTAAGTAATTACGTTATGTATATGTACCTCTCATTGTAAGGGTAGTAAAAAAAAACATTTTAATTTTTGTCATTTTCACTAAAACCAAGTTTTTATTTTATTTTCCTGGAGTTTTTGTAATATTATGAAAAACCTTTTTTGGATAGTATGTTACTATTAAACGAGCACGCCTGCCGGCACTAGTGCCTTAAAATAAATAATATGAACTGAAGGGATTTCACGGTTGGAAAAATTCGGGCGGCGCAAAATCACGATACGCACTTTTGGAATTTCGCACTTTCCAAAACTGTGTGGGCTCAGATTTTGCAAAAAGGTTTTAGTAACCATTTGGAAATACCGATAATAAAACAGTTCAATAATAATTATTGAGAGATGCTTTCTTGTCGTTCGGAAAAAGGAATACTACGTTTTTGTAGACATCTACAATAATCTACATAACTTAAAGCGAGGCTTAAAATCTCTTGCAAGACGTATTTTGGAAATTTGTCGTCTTAGTCACTGAAGCGAAGCCTTCAGCTTTAGCAATAAAGACTCTTTACAATGCGGATAAATGCTTATTTTATATATATATATATACACCGTGCTTTTTTAACCGTCTCACAGCCGAAGGCCACTTAAAGTATCCAATAACTACATGTCATTCGTTAAATAAAACTTGGTTATTATTAAGATTTCAAAGCCTAAGACATTAAAGAAGATATCAGCACACTTTAGTACGAAACATCCTGTAACGAGCACTACGCGCGGGTCATTCACTCGGCTGTCTAGCACTACTGACCTTATTTTACGCACGAATAGAAAGGGGCGAGGCGGTGGGCGTCACAAAGGATTGCGCTAGCGCATGATTGGTTAGAGATCCACGTGGACTGTCTTAGATTGGCTACGGTGCGGAACGCGTGGAGGCGGCAAGGTCAAGGAATGCATTGTTGAAAACGTAAACATTATGAACAGGATGATACATTACGTAACATTACTATTAGATATTTTTTACACCAAAATTATGTGGAGTGTAATTTAAAAAAAAAACATGTCCTAGAGGTTTATTAAGATGGTTACATTACGTGGGCTTCGGGTGTAAGACGGTTAAAAAAGCACGGTGTATATATATATATTATAAATAGACATTTGTTTATTGTTATAAAATACAATTGTTCCGAAATATTTAAATATCACAATTTCTATCAAATAACAAAGTATTTACTCTCAAATTTCGCAAAACTCGCGATAGATGACCGAATCCTTTCAATCTGTGCGCGCCATTAAACATATCGGGGTCGTTAATCCGATGTTGGGCACATAAAGCGGGCCATGAAAGGGAATCCACACAACAGCGCGACTAGTAGGTAATAAAGAAGTGAATGTCTGCGCACGACAGTCGACGGTTCCGCGCCGGCGGACGGAAGCCGGCTTATAGATAGTGCCATCCACGAAGGCGCGCCCCACTCTTTTTTAGATTGAGGAAGGTGCGGGGTGCGGGGGGTGACACGCGCGTCAGTTGCAAGCCGGCCGTCATTCAAAAATTCAGATTCGTCACGAAAGTGGCTCGACGTAAATTATTTTTAAAATGTTTTAAAACCCAGTTTGTTGTACTAAAAAATAAACCTGGTATAATCTTCTGTCATTATTAAATTTATTTAAATAATTATAATGGTAACTTAACACGTTCCGGGACAGTGCCCGCCTACAGGCGTGAAAACAATAAAACATCTATTGTGTCTGGAGTAGTGTCCCGGAACGTGTTAAACACCATAAACAATTTCAAATAAAAAAAAACATGTGGTAGTTATAAAATTACCGGGGTGTACTCTATCGGGGAAGGCTATAAAACATCACGCTAGGACCAACGTATACGAAGAAAAAACAATTCACGCATATGTAGTCCCGGTGGACCGACAGTTCTCTTATAAAGAAACTTTTTTTTAAACTTTTTAAATGTTATGAAACGTTCTTACGTGTTTCGTTTACTTCAATAGTAAAAATGTTACTTGTACAATTTAAAAAAAAAAAATTACTCGTCTAGTAGCTAACCACCATACCTACTTGAAACTGTATCTAAGTAGAGTATCTTTCCCTTTGAGTGTATTTTTTGTAGTGTGCTTGTCTTTCATAAGTCATTTTGATGTTCCAAATTCAATTCAAATGTTAGAAAAAGCTTGCACACATGTACTATAAACGATTTGGACGAGTGGAGGGGCGCGCCGTCGTGGATGGCACTATCTATACACGGCACGGGTGAAGCTTTGAGTCAATACACATTATACCGTAACACCGTGATCCATTTTTCGAGGCAGTGATGAAATTTCGTTAATAAAACAATTCAGTACCGCGTCGGTTTCCAGAACCCATCCCTAAACATATGAGTCAGAACTACCATTAGTCCACCGCCGAATTCGCATGCGAATGCGATTATGACATTTGAAAGCGGCACGTGACATTGGAATTAGGCTATATCCAGCTCTAAAATAGCTAGATGTGTAAGTTGCATTCTTGTCGCATAGCTACCGCATGCGAATGCGGTGGTGCGTTGCAACAGAAAATAGAAAAGTTTCACCTTCCAGAACCTTCGGTAAAGTTTCAATTGAATAGCAATTAGCAACTCCACCACGAGCTATTGAGAAATTAAGATTTAGTTTTATTAAAGCGTCATTGCTGTCTGATGCCTATTGTATTTGTAACTTGAACTTTAGTCGTTCAATTCTCTTGAGTACTCTCTCATTACGTGTAATTTATAAGTAGGTTTACTGGCAAAGAGAAGTATTGTTGTCTCAATCTAATAATTGCAACAAAATTATAATTTGTAAAGTTATCTTTGTAGAATATTTGAATAAAATGTTTTATGTGTTTGCTTAAGATTTTACTTGGAACTTTCTCTTTTCTAGAATCGGAGGATGGAACGTAATTCGGCTTATCAATAATTTTATTGAAATCTTGAATACAGCTCATAAATCATAATAAAGTCAGAAAAAAATGATTGTATTTGTAAATTTATGACGTTTAGAATTCAGACATAATTATAGTGAAAGATTGTCTTGATGATTTTTTTCAATGATAAGTTGGAAAAGATAACTCACCGTCCTTTTACAGAGTCGATGTCGTCTCCCGATGCATCTGGTTGCAGCTGCATGCCGCCCTGCGCCCACGTCACCGACAGCCAGTCTGGAACAACATGACACAACGTTAATGCTATACCTAACTAAATATACAATGCTGGTGTCTTATAATAGCACATGGCTTGTGCGACCCGCGAATGGAACCCCGCATCCTTTGCTAGCCACAGAATAGTGGAAAATAATAGTAATCTCAGTATTTCACTTCTTTCATTGCCTTATCAGAAAACCGAAAGGCTATTGAACACTGGTTGTGAAGGACACAATATTATAATTTCTACAAAACACTTTAAAAAATATAATTCAATATACCTATAATTCATTCAATAAAAATCCTTACTGTTATTGCGGTGGCGCCATGAATAATTAGAATTCGTAAAAAACACGAGAACATGAAATACTCATTATGAGTGAAACCTTTCGTTGAGCTGTTGATCTGCCGTTCCTAGAATCCGCATATTAGAAGTTTTATTTGTTCTCGAGTATAGAGACATCCAAAGAACAGCCAAGAAAACGTGCGGCAGTGGATAATGTTATTCGTTTACATATTTCGCGTTCGCATTCTCGCTTGTGATGCGAGATTGAGATATGTTCGTGAACTTATATTAAGGGTCTCCCGAGGGAGCTGGTTAGAGTGATGGGTCCTTTTTGCAAGCTTGCCGAGGCCCCGACATTCGCTCGACAAACATTTCGCTCGCGTATCATAGTAGAATTGCGGGGTAAATATTTGAAATTTACGTTCTTTTCGTAACATGTGAGAGGATATACTCTAACCGTTATTCTTAGTGCTTGGTAAGATATTATTTTACTTATTACATCAGGGTGGCTATTAGATATTTTTAAGTGTTAAAACCAGTCTATTTCTGCTTTTTTTTTCACGTGATCTAAACATCTCATTTGTATTACATTACGAGTACGTCGTCGTTATACGCTTAGACCATCAAACTAATAACAATAAGAAGTGGGATAATATGAAATATCTGAACCCAGATACAAAGCTGCCTTTGACACATCCTTGTTATGAATTTTGAATTATTGCAAACCAGCGTAATTTGAGCCTCTTTTGTACGGTTTCATCATGGGCCTCAAAATGGGAGTTTGACTACAGCAATAAAATTGGAGGTCTTCCTCAACTGGCTAAGGCTGCGGTTGAATAAATCAATATAGGGATGAAGAACTTTTTGATTTGAATTATGTGCCTAGTTTAGTCCTTCGACAATATGTCCCTTTTTTGTATATCTAATTTGAAAAGAGATAGGCCGTATTTATTGAATATTTCTATGGACAAAGTTCGTCGTCTTATTATACCATCCTGTATACGAGTATTACTAGCAGATTAATCTGACATTTAATTACCGGACAGTCTTTAGCGAGGTTTTAAACTTAACAGCCGGGGAACAAATAGATACTCGCAAATATTCCTGCATGAGAGCCCAGTTTACGCCGGGACGAGGCCCTACGGTATCGTGACGTCAGCTGTACCTAATTTTTAATAGAGCTCCGAACTAATTAAATTTAGCCTTTTGGCCAGAAATTTTTGGTAAGTATCTTAGGGTTGCGTTGGCCGCAAAATGCCTGAAACTTTATTTGTACTAATGAAATACTAATTAGACAGTATACGATTATTTTCAGTATGTGTGTGTCTATGAAATCCTCGGATTCCAAAAATTAAGGCAAAACTACTAATGTTCCTCTTATCGGCAAACATACTCAAATCGTGTGTGAACAAAATGATATTTCCCACCGTACGTGAATAAAGCTTTTAACAATTTTCACGATGCTTCTACCAAAAAAATCGTAGTCACAATAATTGCACAGTAAAAATAATAGGGATATGATTCGCCATCGCCAGCCCTGGCACGCCGAGAATTTTGTGGTATTTTTATGAACACTCATACGGTAAAAAGGGTTCTGATAAAATTAACTTTAAATCTGTTCTGTTTCTGAATAAAAAATATAAGTAAGCGGTCATATATTTTTTTCGAAATGACCTTATGTCACTTATTCTTTTGTAATAATTTTGGTAATTGGTTAATTAAGTGAAGGCAGCACAGTTGTATCGTTTCAAAATCAGCTGCAAGTCATGATTCGTTTGCATCAGAATTCAAATTCAAATTCGAAATCTTTATTTCAATTTAGGTCATGAAATGACACTTATGAACGTCAAATATACAGTGAAAAAAAAATGGGCCGAAACATGTCTCATAACTTTTGGGCCCTACCAGGGCTTCGAGACAGAACACAGATACCTAATTAGGCAAGTGCTGAGAAGAAACGCCGGTGCAAGCTGGACGGGTGATGGCCGGATTCCTAATAATAGAAGTAGTAATAGTTTTTTTAATGTATTTACATAGTTACTTTGCCGTAATAAGACCAACGTGTCGTCAGCTTTACGACTGTGCCTTCTAAACATCAAAATTATTAAGAATTAGAAGAATGAGATCATTTCCAAAAAAAAATCTATTAATTGTATAATCCGGCACAACAACGTATAATTTATGAGATTTTTCGCGTTACATTACAATGAGCGTTAGGTATAAACACGAAATATAAATATGAGTAAATGCTACTGACTGCTCGACGTTTCGGCTGTATTGCAACAGCCGTGGTCACGAGCCAACTGCGCGGGCGACTGTACCGTTACCATGAGTTACGAAGGTTTTACTCGCTAGCGACAGCGTAAAAAAAGTCTATGGAAATTTGCACAGCGCCCCTAGCGGTCACTTGCAGAACTAAAATTTTCCATATAAAAAGTTACGTCGTCGCTAGCTAGTAAAACCTACCTAAATTTATGGTAACGTTCCGAAGTTTCTTCTGTGTTTCTTCTGCCAATCTCACGTCACTTAATAAATTGACAGTATAGCGGAGTTTCTTCCACCACCCTCACAACATATTTGTTTTTCGTGTTTAAACCCGTTATGTCTAATCCTGAACGTATAATGTAGTATTTATAACCCAAAGGAAGGTGCAAAATACCTTCATACTCCATCATTAATATAGCAACGTTTTCTCGGTAATAAAATATAACCTACACAAAGGCTACCATAACATAAAGGTACGTACTTATAAGATACTCGTACTTTACCTTCTCATCGCGAGCCCATACAATGGGCTATGTGAAAGGCATTATGCAAAACGTGAACCAAAGCCTAATCGACGCACCGAAAAGCCCGCTCTTTGATGCGCCGCCGATACGAATCGTGAATTCGTAATCATTTGTGAAGCATGCGAGAACAATTCACTCGCCAGTGCCGATGATTTCGTTTTTCAATAATTTATTAAGGCATTCTGTCACATTGTTATTTTAAGATTCTTTTTTTGAACCAGTCAGCACCTGAATCTGATGTATGTACTCAGGAAGACTCGTGATTTTAAATGTAATTTTTACCTGGTCCGCAAGATGAGGCAGTCAGCTTTTTTAATAAATAAAATTTACACGTAGCATTTTATATTTTAATGACCTTAATGCACTCGTCTCATTGAATAACTTCCTTTTTTAAAGTCGTTAAAAGTGTAACCAAGAAGTACTTGCCATATCTTCAAACAAATGAGGCTCTTATCAAACAATCTATAAAATAAAATATCTCAACGTGCCAATAAAAGCTAAAATATTATGATTATCCGATAAAAAATACTAACAGTCCCCGAATTCTGTGTATTCTAAACGAAATAGGTAAATAACCTTATGAAATTGACATCTGTTATGCAAAACTAGAATCGAATCTGAGTTGGGTCGCCGGTATTGCAGCATTCCGCGTCTCCGATATTGGGGCCTACCCTTGTTACCAGAACTTGTATATAAGTATCACTATTTCATGAACTTTACGTGACATTGTTAAGCTTTGTGATCTCATTGGAGGAGAATAAAAACAAAATGTTCAGGCGAAAGCTACTGCTTGAGAAAGTAGGTTGATAAGCTTAACACTTTCCGGGGCAGCAAACGGATATAGCCGTAAAACAAGAAAGAGAAGTTCTAAATTGTGACTGGGATACTGCCCCGGAAAGTGTTAACAAAACCTATGTTATAAATAAATAAATAAATAAATAAATAAACGTTTATTTCAGGCAACAGATATTGAAATACAGGCCCATAAAATAAATACCTTACAGACTAACATACATACAATATGATCAAAATAAAATACAATTTAAAAACAAACAGAATTTACACGTTACTATGTGTGTTATGCTAAGCACCTGTGTCAGACAAGGAATCGAACCCTGTGTCTTACGCTATGCATGCCTATTATGACTCTAACTATACGTTTGTTTAGTACAAATCACTCACAAGTGTTTAAACTACTTACTTACGAAATTATTTTTGTTCCGTATGTTAAAAAAAAAAAAAAGGAATTATGCAATTAATTCGTAGCCCTGTGTCTTTCTAGCTTTATTAACAACCACCTTTCAAGTACTTTATAACAGTGGATAAACATTTCTGAGTGTAAGAATGCAATAGGTATCTGGGTTAGAAATGGGTCGTAACAGGTAAAACTTGATACCTGTTACAGCTGTAACTGTTATCAAAAAATATCTGTTGCAAATATCTGTTATAAAATGATTCTAACAATCAGCTGAGGTTGGATGCGTTCCACTTGCCGTCCGCGACGACCACGTCCACGAACATCCACTTTAACATTCTACTTGTCGTCGTCGTGCGGTCGTAATAGTAAATGGCGGGAATTGTTATAAATTAAAACCATAATTAACCGCTGAGCTATATATAAGTCACCGTAAATTGAAAATACTGTTAGATTATAATCTCTCTCACGACATTGTAAACTATCGATAGATTGTGAACCAAAACATAGTGTTAACAATTTAACGCATACATTTTCGGTAAAATCTATCTAAGTAAAACCGTGAAATTTTTAAATGACATGCGAGAGAACTCACCTTGAGCGCTGATTGGTTGAACTTCAAGGACATAGAACGGCCTTCTGTAAATCCGACCAATCGGGAGGCAGCCTTATGACAGTTGACAATTTTATTAGAACATTGTTATTTAATGGTTTCACTTCAATAGATTATAATTTATAATCTAATGAAAAATAATGCGTTCAATTGTAAGCAATACTTTAAGGTTGACAATCTGTCGACAGTTTACAATATCGCAATAGAGATTATAATCTAACTGTATTTACTATTCTACGATGACACACATTCAAGAATTGCGACTAATAATAAAGCTAGCTCACAACAATTAATGATTTTATAAAGTTTCACCAAATTCCGCAGCTAACGCTCAGGCAATTATAATTAGATGGTTGGGATAAAAGTTTTTCAAACTTTATAAATTAATAACAGCCATAACATTGGAACAAATCAAACGAGAATGTATTTTGAAACTGTTCATATAAGAGAATCCTTGTTGATTCTAGTTAAAATTTCACGTTAATTAATGTACCTATTGCACACGGCCGTGTGCCAGCCAAGTGCGCTAAATATTATACCTCCAACCATCATATTTTCCAGGAATTGGTATGATGCCATACATTTTGATTGGACAATTTCGTGGTCCTCGGGATCAATTTATCCCTATCAATCTGTTGCATTTCGAGTCATCACTTTCAGACAACCTTTGACTAATTGCTACAATAAAATCTTAACTACCCTATTTATTTGTATTTCTGTTTTCCATTCGGTATTAAAACGAGATGAGGCGAACAATAGCCATCGGAGATTGGCGCTAAGCGGCTAAACCTTAATACTTCCAGTTGGTGCCACAGGTCCTACTCTTCAACGGCGGATGTTCATAATTATCGGGAAAAGAGACTTTTCTTTGAAATAAGTGATATATATATTTGTAATAAACGGACTAAAGGAATAAAAAATAGCGTTTTACACACTTTTGAATCATTTATTGACTATAGAAATATTCCAAAGAGCGATTGGATTTTTGATGCTTGAATTGATAAGGTAGACTTTATAATTTATGCCTATATGTTCTAGCTATCCCTGTCAGCTATGAAAGCGTAACAAAGGAGTAAGCGCGATAGATCAGAAAGAAGAAAAGACATCCTCGTCGAGAGTAGATACCCTGAAAGAGCGTTATAATGGAACATTATTTTGATCACCGACCATTTCTTTAATCGCCTTTCCTTAAACAACGTCTTTTCATACTTTCGCTTCTGCAGCGAAAGGGATAGGAGAAAAACAAACAATAACAAAAACATTGTCGGAATAATATCTTTGCTGTATTTAAAAATTCATAAAGTAGTTAGTTAACCTTTTTATGACCCAATCTCGAGCCAATCCAAAATGATGATAATAAAATTATTATAGTAAAAAAACATTCTTGAGTATAACAAATTTAAATAATTACAACGTTTTAATACATACGTATGAATACAGCTTACGTTCATGTTAATATGGAAGACAATATATTTCCTCTGACCGCAACAAAGCAATATCGAAACGCAACAAAACAACACAAGGGCGGCCATATTGTTATTTATTTAGGTCCAAGCGGTTGGGACTCGATATTCAAGTTGAAAAAATACTTTACCCGGGATTCTAAAAGAAATTTTCAGACGCAGATAAGCTAACGAAAGATACAAAATCTTTTTTTTTTGTGAAATAATATCAAATTATTTCTAGCACGTTTGAACCAAGTCGTATTTTTTTAAGTCTGCGATCAATTTAAAATTTTTATAATTTTGTGTTTTGAAGCATTATTAGAGTCTTGACTCTAAGCCAAGTTAAATGTAATCTTATTTCAACGATATCACATGATACACTAAGTAATACATGTATGTACTGACGCATTGACGTACTTTTTAAAAGACGTTGAAAATTGACCTCATATTAATTAATATGTATGGTTGTCATATCTTATTACGGTAAATGACCCAATAACTTTATCATCACTGCTTGGATACAGAAAAAAGTGTTATGTTAATTTTTCATATGTATCTAGATATCAAAATCGTATATGATTTATCTGATCTGCCATAAATCCCTACCAACAGCTTCGTAGACCCTTCGTCGTACGAACACCTGAGACAATCTCGAGTTATGTGACCACTCCATATCCTGCGTCTGACGTCGGATTACATCGAATCTTTCGTATAACAGGTTTATGGAAATTAACTAGGACCCCAATTTCCTTTGTTAGGTTCAAAAATGAAACATATCAGGTCAAAAGGTTAATCTATATACTTAGGTCCTGGGACTTTAGGGCACACACATATTAAAATTGATCAAAATGATTTTATCTAAATAAAGGTATACAATATATTATATTAAGACTTTCTACTTTTCTAAAATTACGACCCAGAGTGAGCTAACCGACTTTATCAAACGTGTTAAAATTTTAATATCAATAGAGATGTATGAGTGTACCAGGTTTTGTAATGTGTAGTGGATGTTTCTTATCATTGATTTGCCAAAAGTTTTTTTTAAATTTCTGGCAATTAAGTATAACGGACGAATAATTATTAAACGAACCTTTTCCTTAGACCGCAGTCCTTAGTCTCTACACAATTGGAGTGTATTGTTACCTGTCGCTAATCCGGGTAGATTACCGAATTAATCAGCCGGTCCCAATAACCCGAATCTTGAAAGCCTTTAGATCCAGGTGCACGATGAATATTGAACAGCTTTGGGTCCAAGCATTTACACCCAGGGTACTTCAGAGATCGTCAATCGTGTGTAATTAAGACCGCGGTTGTAACATTGATGGCGGAGATCCATCAAAGCGATGGATGTAACATCTTTATGTTACAACTTAATAAACAAACAAAACGATAGCAAACGCAATGTAAGTGTCATATTCTTGGATAATATTTATGTTTAATTTAATTTAGGTACTCTGCGCACTCGATTATGCGCAAACTGAATTGCTAATTTGTAATAGCTAGCATTACACACACACACACACACACACACACACACACACACACACACACACACACACACACACACACACACACACACACACACACACACACACGCACACACACACACACTAAAACGTGCCACATACCTAAGGCAAGTAATTATTGTAACTGGTCTCTCAAAATACAGTCATAGCCTAGTTTGAGAGCCTCTGGTAATTTGTGAGATTTAAAGGTGCCTGTGTATTCATACTTTAAGCTTATTAATGTAAATGTCTGGTGGTTAATAAACATATTTTTATTTTATTTTTTTATTTTTATTTTTTATTTATGTTCAGCGCAAAATAGAATTTTCACATTTAAAGTGCCATGGTGTTTGGTCCTTTGCGTCAGCTTACAGCTCATCATCTTTTAAACTTTACACGCTGTTGAGACTAGGCCAGACGTGGCATAGACTGGACGACGATGAAGGGGCTCATACAGAAGAGGTCAAAAGAAGAAGAAGTTCACTCTGACTGACTTCGAAAATATTTTTTAAAAAATCTGTAAAAACCTTTGTCAAATGATCAAATTGCATTGTACAGACAAAAGCACGTTAAAAAACACTACGGTACAGCAAATTGTTTCATAGTTTTTTTTTAAATATTTAGCCTGTATGTTGACGGTAAATATCGCTAAGTGTAAAAACCTCAGCAGCAGAGTGAGCTCGCTGCGATTGATCTGTTGTAATCCAATATCGGCGTTCAAGGGGCAATAAATCCAGGGGGCGCCACTATCGCCGCCTTGCCCAGATAATTAAGCAAACGGGCGGGTTACATGAAGTTTTTCTTTTTTTTTGTACTGCCAAAAAGAAAGAAGGACCTTTTTGCGAATATCGTATTCATTAAACTTGGCTAGCGATACTGTATATAAACTTTTTATGTGAATATTAATAAGGACACTATTATACGGTACAGCAGAAATACCTCACCCCATACCGCGTAAACGCTTTTTCTTATTTAAAGATATATCATTTACGATATTTTTTTATTTATTTTAAGACTTTATTGCAAAAATCATGGTGTACAAAGGTGGACTTAATCTATTTAGTACGGGACATCACTTCTCTAAAAGTTGAGTTAAAATTACTAATTGGACGAATACGTATCAAATGGAGCGCGATAGCAGATATAAAATTAATAAAAAGTACCGTACCTACTGTACTTATGTAGAAAACCAAACATTACACGCACTGCTTACCTAATAGAGGGAGTGTCTGGAAATTGTTAAGATAACGGAACCCTATCAAAGTGTTTGTTTAGGAATTCAGCGCACATGTAATCCCGGCCTTACCTTAAGTTTCAGATATTACAATCGACTAATACAAATAGCAATAATAGTTCTGGAATGCGGACCGAGGGGTAGGTTTACGTTTGAGGCTTTTGCGTATGTTGTTTGTTGTTGTTTTGTTGTTCTATAGACACAGAACAATAGGCAATAGAAGCCGTAAATGTTATAGAGTAGGTAAAATCATTTATTTACCAACAAATATTGCTATTATTCATTTTGTGTGATATATTTAAAAAGCGGGAGCCATAATAAATAAAGCATAAGATCATAACATTAATTGTGAAGTGTGTGAAGACGATAAATTGAAAGAAAGCAGACAAGAAAATAGGACTGTCAGATTAAAAAGGTAAACAAACCACTGTGGATGTGTGAAGATTACATATGTGCAACAGTAAAAAAATAATATTTTGAGAATTGATAAAGTTTTTACCACTCCATCCCTTACACACAATAAATAACCTTTAATAGCCGTCGGGAACTTTAACCTATTAATAGTATTGCTCATAACAATTTTGCTTAATATGGGCCTTCTGTATTTAATTGTTCTCGTCCCATCGGTCATTTGTGTGTGTATAATTGTTTTAATATCGGGTCGTCGGGCCGAGTTGGGAGTTGCCTGTGGTCGTGACCCGGCAGAATTGTTACTTAACTCGTTAAAAATCCAAAATTGAACCACAAACCCATTTGTATATTTATTTAATAAACATTAACAATCGAATGCCAGACACGCAATTTATATTTTTGGTAAAACCTCTCTGATCAAATGTGTCTGCTATGCAAATTCAATAACATGACCAATTATTTTATAAAGGCGTAAATAGGTATGCAAATTTACACAAGTTTTGTTTTTTTGTGTCAGGTAAGCCACATAAATATGAAGACGTACGAATAAAAATTAATTGGTTTTGAAAGTCATCCCATTAATAAAAATACGTGTATGGTATAGATAGTGCCATCCACGAAGGCGCGCCCCACTCTTTTTTTGATTGAGGAGGCGCGGGGTGCGGAGGGTGACTCGCGCGTCAGTTGCGAACCGGCCATCATTCAAAAATTCTGACTAGTCACGAAAGTGTCTCTACTTAAAATTATTTTTTAAATGTCAAGGAAAGCCCAGTGTGTTGTACTAAAAATATAACCTGGTATAATCTACTGTCATAAATTTACTTAAAGAATGAAATTGGTTAGGCTTTAGGCTATAAAACATCACGCAAGAGCTACGTGTACGAAAAAAATCAATTCACATGTATGAAGTCCCGCGGTGGACCGATAGTTCTCTTATAGTTTTTTTTAATGTTGTTTATAAAACATTCTTACGTATTTCGTTTACGTCAATAGTTAAAATGTTACTGGTGCATTTTTATTCTATTTTATCATTCGTCTAGAAGCTAACCATACCAACTTGAAATCAAATCTAAGTAGAGCAGCTTTCCCTTTGAGTGTTTTTTGAAGTGTGCTTGTCATTCAGAAGTCATTATGATATTCCAAATTCAATTCAAATGTTAGTAAAAAGCTTGCACACATGTACTGTAAACAATTTGGACGAGTGGTGGGGCGCGCCGTCGTGGATGGCACTATCTATAAAATTCAAAACTGAACTTAAAATATTTACGCAATACATAATACATATAATACATAAATTCGCCAGTGGGCAAGGCCCATTATAACTACATTACTACCAAATACCAATGTACTCGCATCGATAAGGGTCTGTATTGTACCATATTATCCCTCAAATAGGCATTTAAATTATTCATGCTATTGTTGTCAAAGTATCGATACACTGGTAAGCATCGATTTAAGTTGCTGAATTACATACTCCTGTGTCTTAATATACATATACATATGGTGAAACAATATTAGAGCTACAGGATTAAGTTTTTTTTAAATACCGCTTTTCTTAAAGCTTCTAGGTAAACCTGCTCTATCGTGGTCGCACTCTGCTAGAGTATGATCTAGAGTCAAAATAAAACCTTCTTAAGACATCTAAGCATATGCAATCGTTTTTTAGTCAGTTAAGTTTTCAGTAGTTAACAAGAAAAAAAGGAGATACTTTATTCCGAATTAAGCATACATATACTCCCAGCAAACATATTTTTGCCTAAAATATATGTCATGGGTCAAGCGGCTGTTTTAATCGTCACTCATTCCTAAATGCCTCTAACTGAGTATCGTTATTACGTCGTCATTGTGCGACGTGCCTCACAACCAGTATCATAGTATCATGGCGGTACATACTGGTACCAAGCGGATCGTTTGAAATTCACCTTGCATCCTTGCGCGTGCTTCATTACGCCCATTATCCAACGAATTCAGATGAACAACGCTACGAAACGACTTTAACTACAGTTCAACGACCTTGCTTTTAACTGCAGATTGGAAAATACTGATCTTTTACATAATTTAAATACGTTACAGTCAAAGGTCAGTGAAATATATTTGAAAAACCGAACACAATCAATCAGTTAGTATAGAAACATCTAACAACCCTTCAAGCAGGATGTAATTAATTATTACCATTTTTAAACAAGCATTGCTTGACATACGACGCAAAATAGGCGTCACTTTAAAGAAAGAAAGAAAATACATTTATTCGACTCACAAACACATATACCATACACTGACTCGGTAAACACATATACAATAAACAGACACACACTTATTTAACATTAACATCGAGAATGAGTCGAAAATGCACCCTCTCAGCATTAATCGTGGCAGCAAGATGCATGCCACGACACTGATTTTCAGAGGGTGCCTTGTATAAGAAACACAAACAAGAAAAACATAAAATAAAAGAAAGGAACAAAAACAAACACAACAACAAACAATATCAATACGCAGAAATATATAAAATGAAAAGAAAATAAAAAAAAACATGTATAAAATGGCTTCGCAAGCGCTTAACTAAAAAGTTGCAAGTGCTTGCAAGCGCCTACGACAGTCGTACGTAAACAAAAGAAGCAAGTGATTTCGGCTCTTCAACTGGTAAGGCGGTGGAGTCCATGATAGTTTTATCCAACACCTTTGCCATCATTTCGTAGGGCAAATACTATAAGTTAGCTAGAAACTTATTCAATTCGTATTAATTCGATTTGTATTTCACTATTTGTGGGCTTCTATTAGGAGCAGACATTGTGAGACCAAAGGCTCCATTCCGATAATTGGAAATGACTAATTGGCATACCGTAAAAAGTTCGACCTTATCGAATCACGTCTTTGTACACCTACGATCTACATATAGACATATACCTAACTAAAATCTACCGACAGGCTACATAAAACCTGATTACAGTCGATAACAAGCGGCTCTTAGCACAAAAGTAAGAAAGTATTTTGAATAAGCAACTATTAAGTCGTATGGACGTGCTAGTAGCGCAGTGGTGGCAGCGATTTAGTAGTTATACCGAAGTTAAGCAACTTACGGCGCGGTCGGTGTTTGGATGGGTGACCATTCCGACCATAAAGTGACGTATATCACGAGCATCTCCGTGCTTCGGAAGGCACGTTAAGCAGTTGGTCCCGGCTAATATCGTTTGATATTAGTCATTAAGCCTAGTCAGAGGCCCTATGGGCGGCTTGATAAAATCTGACAGCAAGGTTGGTTGCTTGCCTTGCAAACACCCCTCCGCCAATCCGCACTGAGCCTGCGTGCCTCATATTTGAGGTAAGGCCTTTGCCCAAGCAGTCGGATGGTTAGAGGCTAACTTTACTTTACATATTACTAGCGATCCCAGTCGTTTCGCCCCCAGCCCCGTCCCGCCCCGGCCCCGTTTTATGGAAATTTTCTTTGCTATAAACCTCACGGAGCCCGAGACCTTTCCAACAATTGCAAAACCGTGGAAATCGGTTCATGCGTTCAGGAGTTATAGCGTCAGGAAGGAAAACCCGACTTATATTTATAAAGTAGAATGATTAAGTATTCATTACACATATCGAGTTTTCATTGTTTTTAAGATGTATTCTGCTATTCGGGACGGAAACAAATCCAACAAATTAAAAACCATGGCAATCGGTCCAGCCGTTCTCGAGTTATAAGTGTTGTAACAAACACGACTTTCTTTTATATATATAGACTAGCGGCCCGCCAGCGACTTCGTACGCACGTTTTAGTTTTACTCCGTTCCCATAGATCGTAGCAAAAAAAATTATAAGCCCTTAAGCATTAAACTAATTGAAAAGCCTACCCCGATAAATTCACTATTTAACAATGTATCTAATATATTTTATAACCTAACCGATAGTTCCCGTGATTAGCGCCTTCAACCAAACAAACAATAACATTAGTCTTTTAAATTATGGACAAATGTTTTATTTTGTGTAGACTCAACACGTAGCCCGGTCTTTAATCTGGTCAAACTTACACGGGGATATTATCTTTTTATTTTACAACGTAATGGAAATACTTTACGCCTTTCGTCAATCGTATATTTCTTTCGGGTGCTAAAAAGACCAGGCTACTCTGTGCGCTTACACAGCATCATGGCACATAACATATCAAGTCTTCTCCCGCTACCTTAAGAGTTTGAACTTGAGCTTTGTTTGAATTCAAAGGGAAAATTATATGTAGGGATCTACCCCATCATCATCATCAACACCCATGGCCGCCCACTGCTTAACATAGGCCTCCACGAAAAATTTGCAGAAAAGTTCCAGGTCGGATACCCATCGACCGCAGGAACAACGTAGAATGTCCACCAACAATATGAACAAACGATCTGCATACTACACTGGACACAGACCGCTTGATACCTACCCTGTTTCAACACAAAAATCATGCTTTACTATTATAAGGAATAAAATCTCTTCTCGAGAGTAAAATTAATAACAAACATGTGTCAAAACATTGTGTCTCAGATATGTCAAATGATTGTCAAAAATTAAATAAAAATTATTTTAAGCATAAGCACTAAAGAGTATTTATATTAACTTCGTAGCCAATCATCCCCAAAATAATTTTCTACCCCTATTTAACCCCGTTACAAGATAAATTTCAATAAAATTTGATACACATTTTTCGTTACTATTTTTAAAGAATGTTTATGCAAAATTTTAAGTAGATCGGACCAAGGAATCACGTTGTCCCATACAAACTTTGCTCCCCTTTTTCACCCCCTTAGGGGTAAAATTTCGAAAAATCCTTTCTTATCGGATCCCTACGTTATACAAAGAAAACAGCCTCCAAGTTTCAAGTCTCTACGACCAGCGGTTTAGACAAAGCATTTTATAATAATAGATGTGCTGATGCAAAACAAGGTAACTACGAGTAGCACCTTTGCGTTTCGTGTGAGGCATCGTCAGATCAAATTGTGAAAAAAATATACAAGGAGTGGCTGTCACAGGAGAAAATGTAAAATACAGGCACTTTGAGTAACCAGTGATTAATTCTAAATGGTTAAAATTTATTATACTAAAAAATAAATACATGAATGTTTTCTAACAAAATAAATCGAACCAGCAATGTACGAGTATTGCTAACAAATGTGTCCAGTTATAGAACTTGACATTGTTAATAATACTACATAGAGTTAGCGATTTTGATATACATTGATTAGGAATTATAACTTTGGATTCCTTTATCCAATCAAGGGCACTATGACCAGGTCATGGTAACTACGTAATAGTCTGTAGAATCATTGAATTAAGTTTTTTCTCTTAATACAGGCTTCACGCTGAAAATAGGAATTGTTCTATGATATTGTTAAATTAGGATAAGGGTTGTGCAACAGTTAGGTATTTTAAATTTATTTTAAAGTTGCCAAATTATTTTAGACTTTAATTTGATTAAACTCTCTCTTGTTTTAGTCTCAAGTACCTTCTGTGTGATAAACATCTTGCAAATCTTGCCAATGTTTGCCAATGGGCCATTATCTTTACGTGTGTTAAAGTTTAAGGCGATTGCGAAATCCACATAAACCTCATTTAGTTTAGTTAGTACAAATGTAACGTGCAACGTACTATCACTTACAATTCGTGGGTACTTCAACACATCTTGAACGATTTGCTGTCTCTTTCCCGCTTCACATACAAATCCTGCTAAGCATAAGTCTGTCCCTCTCTACTTAAGAGAGATAAATGTGTTTGCGTAGGTAAAATCCGCTCGTGTAAACAAAGCCGTATCCGTGAAAACTATCGAGCAAGAATAGGTGTTTGCTTTGAAACTAGCATAAATATCTTGTCCTCAAAAGTTTCGGACTCCTTAAAAGAAGTAGAAAACGATGTTTACATTGCAAAACGTTCAAATATGTAGAAAATAAAACTAACTACGAGAATTACTGAAAACGAGAACGCAAAAATTTCTATGTCGACTGACTATCGGCCCATCCTGTATTTACCTAGTATTATGTAGTCTATCCTGCTGATCCAACATCTTCTGCAATCGCTACCAAACAAAACTAAACGATTGTTTCTTCTGTTAATTTATCGCACAATAGTGAACTAAGCATTTCTCGCAATGGGGTATTAGATAAATTGCAAGAAATTGACACTATATTATTTCAATCCGTGTGTCATGGCCGATTTGCTTGTAAGTTAAATAAGCAACGCATTTATTAGATATTTTACTAACAGCTTTTAACAAAATATGCCAGCAATCTCAACACTAGCCCAGAAGCAGAACGGTCAATGATTTTAGTGAGAGACCACACCTTTGGCCTTACCATTTTTTATGTATTGTGTTACAAACCCCAGAATTTGTGTTACAAAGTAATCCGTACCTTTTACTATGCGTTAAGGTACTTTTAAGTTATTTAAATGATGATTTGAGTTTTTGGTCTCTCAATCCGCATACACATTATTTATCAATGCGCTATTTACTTAAGGATACTTTAACATCACTTCTAATCCGACTTCAAAAAAGAGGTTCTCGGTTTGACATGTATATTTTTTAACGTGTTGAAGTTCAACAGACTTTTTTTTTAAATAGTATTTTTTCTAACTAGGTGCGCGTAGGCATTATTAATGTGTGTTGTCTTCTTACTCAATAGCAATACGATAGTAAACGAGCGGGGCAATACCCCGCCGTTCCCATATAATTGCGGCGTTCTATCAGTGTAATCGCCCGCTGCGTCTTAGACAGAGGGAAAATACATTTTCTTTCGAATAAACAACGCTTCAGTCACTTAAGTGTTTTTAAATCTCACCCCATCAAGAACTTTCAACGTTGAGATAGGGGATGCCACTGTTTCAACAGTTAAATCACTTTGAATTGTTTTTCTTTAACATGACAGTTGTTTACAACACTTTTTTATAACGACTTCAAAAAAGGAGGTATTTCAATTCGATACTGTTTGTGATATTGTTGAATTTGATAATTTTTGAGTACAATGATTAAGTTAGGCATCTTAAAAAGTATGCCAAGTTTAGTAAGTGTATGTATGTTTGTCCACGGAATTCTCGGAAACGAAAAGTGATATCGATATGATTCCTTTTTAGTTATATTAGGTACATTCTAACTTAGGAAATAGTACAAGTTTCAGTAGTTTTTGAGATATAGGCAAAATACAAAAAAAGTAATAAAAATTTAAACTTCCTTCAAAAAACTCAAGAAAAAAGACATTTGTCTTTTATCTAGGAGAAACAAATTCATTTAGAGTCGGTGCGTCCATGATGTGCGTGAATTGCTGTTCTGTCTGTGTGTAGACTTGACATCATGCATCTTTAATAAAACACTATTTACGGATAATTTCGCTATAATTTATTTGATTTTTCATCGTTTCGAACACTTTACAGCGCTCGTGGTCACGTGACCATGTGTGAATGTGTAGTATTCGCGTAAACTTCAGAAATAAGTATCATGCATCTTTTTGTGAAGAATTTTTCTTGTATTTTATTTAGATCTACATTAACCGATGGAAAATATTAGTTTTCCCTATCAGTAAAGGTTCCAAATACTTCACTAAGTAGAACAAATAGCCAGTAATAAATCAGTAATCAGCTATTGTTACTACGATTACTAAAGGAATTTCTAATATTGAAACCCCTCTTTATCATCGAGAGTTTTGAAATATCGCCCGAATTAAACTATAAAGTAACATGGTTATTCAATAACCACACCTTTTGAGTTTTCAACTAATTTATACGCTACCCTAACCGATAGCTTAATATAGGTTAGTGATGTCCTCGTAAAAATCCATGTTTTCGTTCAGTTTTACTTATTAATTAATTTAATACATAGTTTTTCTATAATTATTCACGATTTGACATATGTGTAATATAAAAGATGGGTTTATTTGTAAATGACATGACAGAAAAACAGATTACCTACATTTGCTACGGACGAAGGATTGCGAATTTAGAAAATATTTCAGGGAAACTCGCTCTTTGATGTAGTGGCGTCCAACGAAATCTGAAGTGATTGGAAAGCCTATAAATCAAGTGAAACATATTCCCAAAAGACACATAAAAGCCAAAACTGGGTAAGTTAATCATTCCAGCATGGTAGAGAAAATACAGGCTAAATCTATGGTTGGATGGTAGATGATGCTTTTGGCATTAAGTCCGCCATATATACAATTGTAAATGAAGTTTGAAATACATAAATTAAATCTATACTTTAAATTAGAACCAACTCTCCCTTAAAGTTATGATTGCGCCCGTTCACCATGTCTAGCCATCAAACCAATTTGATTAACCTTTTCATAAAACTTGTGTTAAGTTACATTATTATAGCATTTAGGACGAACCCTTTCAAACTCAGAGTAGATTAATCTAACGACTTTTGCTCTACCGACAATATTATGTCAAAATGTTATATTTATATCTGATAAAAATGTCGCATTAAACAGTTTCCTAAGCGTCAATTTATGAACACCAGTAAATAATTACTGTCTTCATAATACGATAAAGGATTTAATTCACACTTTAACCCAATGGTGGATAATGAGATCATGTTAAATTACAAAAAACCTAATGGCATGACCTTAAGGTATGACTGGGAGAGAATGCTTTTAGCATTAAGTCCACCTTTTGTACACTGTTACTTGTGCAATAAAGTTCTTAAATAAAATAAATAAATAAAAAAGCCAATATTACTTATATACTACTAAAGTATACTATATCTACTAAGAGAGAATTCTCAAATAAAAGCTACTAAGTCCCGTCACTTTGATGAAAACCCTTTTATACAATTATCCTTTCAATTATAATTAATCCTTCGCATTGACAATAGAAGACTCGGGAGGAAATTCCCTTAAATAAGTACAAAGGCGTGTTCATATCGTGTCGTAAAATAAATATCAAAGAAAGGAAACCGAGGTCGAAAGTAAAAAGGACAGAAGAGACAGGAGGTAGAGACAAAACAACAGAGTACTTAATAATTTAATAATAGAGACTGACAAAAAGTTTGATTTGATACTATTTACCCTTGAAGTAAAGCGAAAAAAGAAATGATCAGTCTATCGAGAAATTTAACTTTAAAAGCCAGGCTGAACACAATTTCTATTCATAATAAGTGGTATAGATAGTGCCATCCACGAGGGCGCGCCCCTCCACTCGAAAAAAATCGTTTACAGTACATGTGTGCAAGCTTTTTCTAACATTTGAATTGAATTTGGAACATCATAATGACTTAAGAATGACAAGCATACTACAAAAAATACACTCAAAGGGAAAGATGCTCCACTTAGATATAATTTCAAGTAGGCATGGTTAGCTACTAGACAAATAATAAACATAAAAAAAATGCACCAGGTACATTTTTACTATTGACGTAAACGAAATACGTAAGAACGTTTTATAAATAACATTTAAAAAATTAAATAATATCTTTATAAGAGAACTATCGGATTTTTCTTCGTACACGTAGGTGTTACTTAGTGTAATGTTTTATAGCCTTCCCCGATAAAGTATATCTCGGTAAATATTTTATGTACCATAATATGGTATTTTATTTATTCAAAAATGTTTATGGTGTTTATGTATGTAACCATTATAATTTTTTCAGTTAATTTACTGACAGTAGTAATCTACTGTCAGTCTATGGTATAATTACCAGGTTTATTTTTTAGTACAACACACTGGGTTTTCCTTGACATTTTAAAAATAATTAAAGTAGAGCCACTTTCGTGACATTCTAAATTTTTGATTGACGGCCGACTCACAACTGACGCGCGAGTCTGCCCCGCACTCCGCGCCTTCCTCAATCAAAAAAAGAGTGGGGCGCGCCTTCGTGGATGGCACTATCTATAATGCGGCTTGGAAAAAAAAATATTTAAAGATGGACTCATGTAAATACACCCTTATCTTACGAGCTAATGTACAAACACAAGTCACCTTATGGGTTGTGCTTATGATAAATCAATAAACGTGATAATATTAAGAGCGGTATGACAGTCTGGAGATACTCAGATTTTACCGAATTTATCAATGTGTGTGTGCGATTTTATATGTCCGGGACACAAAAAAATGTATATTGTAACTAAACAATTTTGATACTTTATCTCTAGGTAGTAGGCTATGCGTATGATGAACACAGAAAATGATGTCATGTAAAAGTCGATGTGATAAAGTAATCAGTCAGGTATCAAACGACTCCCGGGAGTCGCATAATAATGGAATTTCTATTGTGTCTCGTTCACACATACTTGACGAGTTAATGTTATACCAGTTTTTTTGTATTTAAAATACCTATCACGAATACAGTAAATACAGTTCGGAATCAGGGCTCGCGTCAATTCCGTTCGCGAATATTTTCCTTTTGATAATTATATAACTAAATTCACAGATTTAAACACACACAAACGTACAGTTATAATAACGTGAAAAACTTACAGCATAGAAAAAACGAAATGCATCTAAAGAGTGAAGACATATAGAGGCGGGTAACACGTACCGACCTGCACCGACTAACCAGTGATGTGGCGTGTTGGCTATTTCATGGAATTGAAATGCTTTGTAGAGACTCTTCCGACTCAAGTCTTGATTTGAATCTTGTTTAAAACAATATTCTAGTGTCAGTCGGTCCTTATTTGGATTTTTGTAACGAATTTCCAAAATATTTCGATATTAAAAAAAGATGACTTGGCACATCACTAGTCTGTCGGTACAGGTCGGTACCGGTTATCTGCCTCTTTATGTCTTCACCCAAATCGTGACTCTGAGAATAGGTATTTTTTTACGAATGTAATTCCACGAGAAACGGGGACTAAGGGTTATTGGTGGATGATGCCGTTGGTTCTGCGCTTGATCTACCACGTGTCATACCAGCTGGATGCTATGAGGATTTATTTACACATAAATGCTTTTTAGTGTAACGCTGTTCTTTGATATGATTTGTATTTTGATATATAAAATATGTCACAAGTTATTATAACTGTCATTCAGAAAATGTAGTCAAGAAGATTTCGATCAAGATTTCAAGTATTTCATGTATAACAGATGATAAATAAGATAATTTTTATTTAATTATTTGGTTTACACCGGTATTATTATCATATTGTCCATATACATTTTTCAATAATGAAACATTATACGAATGTGAACTGGAAAAGAACCATGGATTTTCATGGCATTTGCGTACAATTTAAATACAAGTTCATATTAACTACATAAACATCACATGAAACGCTTCTATTAAACAAGCGTTTTACTATACAAGTTTATAGTTAGGTTGTGGTTGTAGATTGTGGTAGAAAGAAAAGTAATGTTAAAAAAGCAAAATATTGCCCTATTTACTTAGGTTTAAACCATTGAAACACTGCTACTAGCGTATGGAATTAATGCCATGAACAAGTCCCACGCAGCATGGAATCGACGCCAATTGCCAATGGTACGTACGTACAAGTCTGTATCAAAGGTTGTGGAACTAAATAACGCCTCTATACGGTCCATATAAAGAAAAACTGTCCTTTTACTTCGTCCGTTTATTCTTATTCAAAATCCAAAGCACGAATGATGTAAGAAAATTTATAAACACACCATGTTAACTACTCAAAGTCAAATACTTAAAACAAAAGCCCTTATTGGTCTTTAATTTTGTTGGGTTAATGGTCACTTCACCGCCATACTATTTCAATAAAACCGACTTTAAAAACAAAATACATTAAAAAGTCTGAAATAACTCTTGAAAGGACTCCATTTTAGGCAAACCATTTCTTTTTGGAGTCTTTGCCCCGATAGATGTCGCTTAAGATGAAGCTTGAGAGAGCCCATGCGATGGCACTGACTTCAAAAAGAAATGGTTTGCCTAAAATGGAGTCCTTTCAAGTGTTTTAGACTTTTTAGTAAAAAAAAAACTTCGACCACAGAAAACTTCGCTTCATATTCAGCCTCGGCGCGCCCCAGCCCTGTTTTATAATAACTTAAGGGGTAAGAGGTAAATACTAATTCAACAAAGTAAATATCATGAAAATCGGTCTACCGTTGTTGAACTATAAAGTAGTGTTACTGATACTACTTTATTTTATATAAATAAGGTTATTATTTGCAACCCCATACATATGCAATAGAATTGGTACTATTGCCTATTCTTGGCCTTATTAATTCAGTATTTGTCTAAAATTGACATTTAACTGTTTGGTGATAGAAACAGTTTGCTCATCATATACCATAATTTTAATTTGTATTCATTTTTTTATTATTATATTTTTGTCGATGATTTTGGTCCCAGTATCTGCACATTTTGTTTGATCAAGTTTCGAAAATACAAATTGTATATGATAAAAGATCTTCGTTATAACTAAGAACCTCTTGAAATAGTCGCCATACATACAAATCGTTTATAGTATTAATACGGATTCCTTTCTATGCAAGTTTACATACCATTGATTAATCATTTAAATACAACTACAAGTCGATACAAAAAAACGAATACTTTTTTGTTATAATTAGAGACCATCGACGATCCAAATGCAAAAATGCAAAAATCAAAGCGAATTGGTCGCCGTATAAAAATTGTGCAAAGCGTGATATTTTCAAATTTGGAATGAGTATCATACACGAAATAAAAGACTAGCAGCGAACACAACGAGCGACACACCTTTCCCCTCCGAGCGCTCGGCGCTGTCTGTCAAATTTCGATCGAAGATGAATGTTCGTGACAGCTCCAAATCTCAAATTTATAGGTTACTTTAGTAAGATATTTTGAATATATTGCACAAGATAAAATCAAGAATTTAGATGCTAAGTCAAAGATAGGAACCTCTATAACATTGTTTTATCAAATAACACACAATAAGTGCAATGTATCTCAGAGATAATCGCCTGTCTTTAGGTGCGTATTTTATGCCAAAACATGGTTTCAGTTTTGTCTTCATTTGGAATAACTAGAGCAATAAATAAAAAAACAGAGTCGAAAGCTTGTAGAGGAACGTATTTCCTTTCATGTTTATGTTATTTCGATAGCTGATGTCAACAACTGATCTGAAAAAGTGCACCAGAAAAACCGTCAATTTGGCTTCTATGATTGCAAGTTACAGGCATTTTAAAGATTGAATCAAAAATTCAGAGTCGACATCTTATGGAGATAGTTCATTTCTACACAATTCATTCAAAAAAGGTAGTCAGTTTAGTCATTTTTTGGGAGAAAACTACACTTGAACTTTGTTAGAAGGTAGGTGACAGCAGCCTTAAAATCTATTTTTGTGACAAAAAACATTTTCTTTCCATGTTCATTTTCTGGTGGTGGCGGCGGTAGATTCTAGCTAAGTTACTTAAGAAAAGTAAAAAAAAAGAATGGATACCAATCGTGGCGTGACAAATTATATGAATGATAAATTCTTATGAAGTAAAAGATGTCTCATTTTACGACTGCAATATTCGCTTACTAGTAACAACCACTAATAAGCGGCCGTCAGCTTGCTAGCTGTGGTCAGCGCTGTCGACAGCGCTTTAGCGCTAACAGCACTAGAAGGGTCAACTTTAACTGCCTCGTTAAGCTTGTACCGTCGGATATAAAATCAAGTTGACGATTTTAGATGAGAACATGTGTCATCAAATGACATTAAAGCCTCCGAATTTAGTGATCCAGGCGTAAGACTTGACGAACTAGAGCTTAGTAATAATAATTCTGGCATCATTCCAATACAATTACACCAATCCCTTTTGACACTCCATCTCTCAAAGTACACATACATACAACTTCAGAAAGCAGTAATACTTAACACTTGCCGTATTGTGAGAAAGTTCTTACAACAGGAACCAACTCAGTATTCGCACACGTCTCCAGATCAATCACACCATGCACGCTCCAATCACACTCTGCCAAGCGTACCACCACATCCATCACCAACCACATTAGTAACAGACTCACCAGCTACTCTTACTGCAGCGTCATCGTCAAACCTAAACTAAAATGTAGAGGCAGCACTTGGCTTAGGCCCGTGTTGACTTGAAAACACCAGAGCAATCTGAGAAAAAAATACTATAAAAATAATAATAATAAATATACTTTATTGCACACCATAAACAATAAAAATACAGAAACATCTTAAATATGAAATAGTAGTACAATTCAGGCGGTCTTAGTGTTTGTTTGTTTGTAACATATGGTCTTGAAAACTTACTAGCGAGTAAAGAACTTCATGTTCTTTTCTAAAGCACTAACGAGCTCAAGATGCACTTCATGAATATAATATGTAGAGGTAACGTATAATCATACGGGGTGTTTCTGCCACCGTAACATTTTAAATACCGTTAGATTGTAATCTCTCTCGCAATATTGTAAGCTGTCGATAGATTGTGAACCTAAAAGTATTGCTTACAATTTAACGTATTCTTTTACGTTAGATTAAAATCTATTCAAGTGAAACCATTAGTGCGGACACACTCGCGTTAAATTGTCAACTAACATAAGGCTGCCCCCTGATTGGTCGGACTTACAGAAGGCCGTTCCTGTCCTTCAAGTTCAACCAATCAGCGCCCGAGGTGCGTTCCCTCCATTATGCCATTTCACGATTAAATTCGATAGATTATAATTTACCGAAAATTTATGCGTTAAATTGTTGGCAGTATGTTATGGTTCACAATATATCGCCAGTTCACAATGTCGCGAGAGGGATTATATAACGGTATTTATAATTTAACGGTGACATTTCCATTACACATAGTGTACAACACCTCATGACAATAAGTACGTTTGAACAGAAGCATACTAAAACCGTTTCTTACGCAAGATACAGGCTGGAATCCTGCTTAGAGCGTGTGAGACGATATATTTACGTGCTTGCCTCCGGCTCGTCGCGTCGTGATAACAGCCAATCTCAATTAACACGAATGGCGCTCGAGGGTCGACTCTGTAAGCGCGCTGTCACATGCATCCGATACGTACTTGGTGTGAGATTTCTCGAATAAAAGACAAAACAAATCCGCGAGGATATTTTAATACAAATTCGTAGAGGATTATAATGAATCAGTGATGTAGAAAACGTTACTAACAGGCGGGGATAAGCCCCAACGCTACTGTCATTATTTCGTAGAGAAGAATTCTTATAGTCAGCTTATTAACTTTAGAAAAACAGTGCTGCAGTGTTGGTTGGTTATAGAGAAGCTATGCAACATATTATGTGTTGCAAATACGATGTCACAATTGTAAGGTATTCCTTGAAATTAAAATTTCGAATAAAAACCATTTGTTAAGTTGATGACGTGGCGTCAATACATATGGCGCGAGATTTGTTCGAGGTGTCAGTTTCATACGCTAGTAATAGTAGTTCAATGCTTGCAACAAGCTTTTTAAGGTGAATATTTTTATTTGTTACCTACTAGTGAGTTAAGTCTATTTGCAGCCAACACTTGTTCGTAACCGCCTCTTTTTATCTAGATTATAATGTTGTATGCGACCTAAGATGTGTTTGTTTACGACTAGCGGTCTCTGTAAGAAGTATATTCTTTATTGCACTTATAAGATGTACAGAAAATACAAAAAGTCACAATGTGAACAAAGGTGGGCTTATCCCTAAAAGAGATCTCTTCCAGCCAACCCATAGGTTAAACATCATACATAATTCATTTAGTTAATTTAGTTAGAAGACATCATGATAGACTGAGCGATAGTGAAGTGATTGCTAAAACTGAAAATATGCACAACCTCCTTTAGAGTAGGACGTCTGAAACACGACACTTCGTTAAAATAAGTAGCCGCTAGTATATATTGTTTCATAACGCGAACGACTATGAGAGTTACAGAAGTGTACAATTTGAATTTTAGTAGAGTTAATTCAATTAACAGTAACCGTCTGAAGTCTACACCTACTTGATTAAATAAATGAGAACAAACCAATTTTAGTTATTGGGTGGAAATAGAACCTAACAAATGAAACTGAACCCATCAAAAGTTACATTTTAAACCTTCAACAAACTTGCTATCATCAGTGCATCATTACATTCGCATTAAAATTTTCCAGCGTTACCCAAAAGTATCGCCAGATGTCGTTCGTAACTTCTCACTAACTTACTAACGAGTGTGTGAGTGCGCTAAGGAGTCTTAAGGGGGGAGAAAAGAGGGGGAGGGGGCATTAGTCAGTCCTAATTGCTGTTGTTGGCTCAAACTCAAACATTTGACAACGTTCTGCGGTTTGATGAAGTAGCGAACTTGCACGACGTTAAGTTTCGTAGTAGTATTATTTTGATACGTTCAAACGTGTTTAATTTGTTAAAACAAATTGTAATTAAGCACGCGCGAATATTCGCTAGGAACATAGGAGATAGAAGGTCCTATAATCTAATCACGAATGAAATATTTTACTTCCACGTGGATCCACCCACAGTTTCAGGTACATTGTTGAGTGCAGCAATCTTATTTTATTCGAAATGGGTTTGCTTTTGACTCATTAACACATTACAGTCAAAATTAAATTCTAAAACAAATTTTGTCAATTGCGTAAAATATCGCTTTACCTTTTGCTTGAAATGTTACTGTTTCTTATTTAACACGTTCCGGGACACTACTCCAGACACAATAGATGTTTTATTGTTTTCACGCCTGTAGGCGGGCACTGTCCCGGAACGTGTTAAAGTTTCAACCTTTCTCAAACAAGAAACTTTAAACGATCAAACGCAAGTTTAGTTAAGCGAAGCAATAATGTTGCATTTCGAGTTGTTAATGCAGTTTGAAAGCTTGAGTTGTTATCAGAGATATTACTTTAACCCTAAATAGGCCACATCATTTGGAGGTTGGATTAAATAAACAATGATTATTACATATTGTAGCAGCAGCAAAATTTTGTGTATGCCTAACCTATGTTATGCCATGTCTCAGGTAGACAGGTACATAGGTTTATATTCTATGCATCATAAATCCTGGCTCATCATAATGCTGCTCTTAGTTTGTAAAAGTTATTCAAGCCTACACCGACGTAGGACGTCCACCGACAAGATGTATAGATGACCTTGCAAAGATCGCAGGTTCACACGGGATGCAGACCACTCACAACCGGTTACTGTGAAAAACCATGGGGGAGGCCTACGTTCCGCAGTAGACGTCCTTTGGCTGATAATGATGATGGTGACAAATTACAGCCTCAATTATTTTGTTGCCATGAAACCATATTCCTCAGAAAAATCTCTCCTCTGCAATGGACTGAGCAAAGCACATAATATTTAATTCTATCGTTATTAAGTACCTTTATCATGTGTTAAATTAAACAGAATAACCTAATTAGAAACAATTCAAAGGCACAATTTTAATTAACCAGTGAGCATAATGAGCGCGCGTAGTTAATTTTAGCCAAAATAGGTACTTAGAAGTATTTAACATTACTTATGTGAATGAAGTGGTTCGTACTCTACAATTTTACACCATAATTTCGTTTCCACTAGATATTTTTTTTAAATACTGGTTCAGTTCTTTAAATCCGGTAACGAAATAAACCCGACAAAATAAAATTTTACGTGATATATTATACAAAGTAACTTTATCTGTATAAATTGCACTTGTAAAAAGCAACTGTGACTCTGTGACAGACGAGGAATTGAACCCCGTGTCTTACGCTATCCGGGCGTATGCCTATACCAGTCGGCCACCGTCACATTAACAAGCCTCGTCTGTCACAGAGTCACAGTTGATTTTTACAAGTGCAATTTATATTATTAAGTTTGTATGGTGACTAAACACAATAAAAACAAAAATAAACAATAACTTTATCTGCCTCAGTAAATAAATAAAATTAAATCCTAAGCTTTAACAATTTATGTCCATAACCATTTACGCAAATGACGGAGAGACATCATCGGGCAACAGGAATGACCATCATTTCGCGGTCGGTTCACGTTCAGCCTTAAAATATGGGCGCGACCCCGAGCATGAAAACTGGGGTCAAATGACGGTCAAATAAAAAATGAGCTCTTTCAAGAATAGCCAAAAAAACGAGCAGATGTTTAGATGGCCGACTCTTTATCTGAATATTGATGTAAAATGTAATGGTAAGGATAAATCTTAGGGGCGAAACATTTCGCCTTTGATTCGATTTTGGTAAAGCACTTTTGGAAGGCTGGTATCTGAAGAGCTGATTGTAAATGTCTCAATAACCATTACAGAATGAAACCATCCGTAGAAATAAGGTCAATAGTCTCTAAGATTTTTTGAGGTTCGTAAGTTATTGAAGACCACAAACAAATATATTAGCATCGATCTTTTAAAAATAACAGTAAACGTATTTTTAAAAGCTGAGGAGGAAAGGATTGCTGCAAATATATTTGTAACATTTCTTGCAATACTTATTTAATGTGTGTGATGAGCTTTAAAAACTCCCTATCAAACTATACTACTCACGGACATAGAAACTCCAACATACGACTATTAATGGATGTAAAAGTTAATAATTAAAACGTTATTTAATTTAATCGTACATATTTAAGGGAAGGCACATAGTCACATAAGTAGGGAGCAGACAAAGCCCTATACGTTACCTAATGGGGATACCCCCGAAGCCTTCCAAATTACAACAATAACGAATTCCGCCGAGCGTTTAGGAGATTATAAGGCTGAGTATGACACAGTTGCCAACCGGCTTAGTTCGAGTTGCTAGGGTGACCGTGCAATCTCTAATTAATTAAACTATTTTATAAAAAGTTACGACATTGGAATTCTCACCTTATGGCACGAGACTATGTGGCCATGAAGAAATTGCCTGGCTTGTTACAAGGACAGGATTTATCTCTATTTTTTTAATAATTTATATGAAGAGGTAAACACACAATTATACTTGATGATAGCTGTAAATGCGTTTGAAGGTGGCACATAAATATACCGACCGCTTTCGTTTGAATGGCGCAAAATCGGACTATAAACTCTCTTGTGCAATACGAGAAAAGAAAAGTATACACACCTGCCCTTATGCCTTTGCAAAGGTTCTATATCACATGCGCCTGAATACACTTCAATTTTCGTGACTGTAGCACACTTACGAACTTCTCCTTCAAAATCATTTTCAAAACCACTAATTAGCAAAGATCGACCGCATGTGCCAATCAAAGAAGCCTTCTAACATAATAATATGAATGCTGGTAAGCGGCTTTTGGTAGTCATATTATAAAGCTGTACAAGTTTCAGTTGCAAACCGACTTCGTTAGCGTATAGGGTTTCCAACTACTACCAAAACGTAGGAAAATTCACTATCGTAATTTATAACATTGTCAGCATATTGTTTCTAGAAGACTTCATGCTAATGAAACCTTATTTCAATAGCCAGATAAAAGTGAATGTTAGAAAAAAATGGCTTAAGGTTTAAATAATTGTATGGCTCTGTTCCATTCCCTTTTTTTATTTATTTTTTGTTTATTACACTTCATGTACAAACAAAAGGATGTACCTTTTGTTTGTGCGGACTTACCGCTAAAAGCATTCTCTACCATATGAAAGGGATGAATGTAACTACTACTACTACTGTCACTCTGTCAAACGGGCTGTCATTCACAAGAAGAACTTTCATACGTTGTAAACACGCTGGCGTTTGCTATCGGGTGCTGATCCCATGCCGAGGCGTTGCTGTTGTACGTTACGCAGTTGGTCCCGGCTAATATCGTTTGATATTAGTCATTAAGCCTAGTCAGAGGCCCTATGGGCGGCTTGATAAAATCTGACAGCAAGGTTGGTTGCTTGTCCCAGTCGTTTCGCCCTCAGCCCCGTCCCCGTTTTATGTGAAATTTTCTTTGCTATAAATCTCACGGACCCCGAGACCTTTCCAACGAATGCAAAACCGTGGAAATCGGTTGGTACGTTCTGGAGTTATAGCGTCAGAGAGGAAAACCCGACTTATTTTTATATAGTAGATTATTGTTTATAATTATGTGCTCTGAAATAGCATTTAGATTATTAAGATACCATGTACATCTCTTTACTTACTTTAACTTTAACGTAATGGGCTTCCGTATGGTGGACGCCTAGTTGATGTTGTTCCCACTACAGGTGTATAAGTATGTTTTATCCTTTAATATAAAAATAACACTGTAACAAAAACATTCAAACCATTATTTTCAAGGGTCCTAGGGTGTCCTACTCATTTTTATGTTCATGGGCACCTCACGCGCGTATCAACTTGTTCAGTACAACTTGGTAGACTTTCGTACTTAGGAGGATATTAAAATTTGTTCGTTTGACGACGCGTTATTTTATTAAAACTTGTTTGCCACTTGTTTCGAATAAGCGGAAAATCTAACAACATTCAGTACCGCAGTTTGTTCTTCGTAAACGAGCGAAACAAAGACTGAGGTTTCTTAAGTATTTTATTATGTTTACTGTTTTCTTTGAGAGATACGTAGTTACGAACTTTGCAAAGCTTGATGTGAGGTTTATACATATGAGTATGTGTAATATGGAATGGATTTGTAAGCTAAGCGTGGCAGAGAAATTTATTTATACTTTACTGCAAAACCACAGTTTGTACAAAAATGTGGCCTTAACGCCAATTGGCATTCTCTACCAGTCATACCTTTGGAAATCAACGATGATGTGAGTTTAGTTTACTCGGAACATAATATGCCTATTTACTTTGACTTTCTTTTCGACTTTTACAGTCACAACAAGACAGTCATCATTAATAACAAAACAAATCATTAATATTATTAAAGAGACAGTGCAGTTCGTAGATTCAAACTCCATGAATTGTAACAATCGCGGCTCGATTCCAATCAAATCATAAGTTTCCGCCAACTTAATATAAACTCTTATCTATGTTTTCATTCGTTTTAATATCTCTTCTAATTTATCAGTATTTGCCTGTCGACCTTAGGGCAGCGGAATAGGGTTCAGAGTTGCTTGTAGATGTGTAGTAAGGAGAAACGCGTGTTATTCCTTCGATATTTTATTGCGAACTAACTTGATACAAACGAATCACAAGTAAATAGATGGTGGACTATACATACCTACATTCATTCATCGATCTTTCGTACGTAAACCGAACATACCGCCCACCAAAACATAGTTTTCCAAATGACATTAACAGTAATTACATTAAATTAGACTTTCAGATATTAGTAGGTACGTAATAATCACTTCGCATCCTAGTCTATCATGCAACCAATATAAAACATGCGAAATTGTACATTCATATAGGTTCAAATTATTTCAAATACATAATGTAGCTTGCATACAAAATACATATTATATATTTATTATACCATTTACATTTACTTTTACAAATAAAAGAATGAAATAGTAAAGAATAATAGACTAAGCAAATCATTCGTAACCTGCTAAATAATACTCGTACTAAGAATTTATGTACGAGGATCACTAGTAATACTGTTAACGGGAAGTTTACACAATTTAGAAATAGACCTCATTATAATTTTACCGCCACATCTCAGACTATAAACTCTGCAAACATTATCTCGACCGCAATGTTTAAGAACAATTCGACCCAATGCCCATTTACCAGGAGGGAGATTGTCTTCTTTTACGAGAACGATTTCTCCTATCTCAAATTCTTCATTCCTTTTGAGCCACTTGGGTCGTTGCTGCAATCTTGACAGATACTCTGTTTGCCATCGTCTCCAAAAATCTTGAACTAACCTTTGTGCATATTGCCATCGTGACAATCGGTTTGTGTTTATGTCCAGAAGACTTGGTTCAGGAACTGATAGCAGAGCCTCTCCTATGAGGAAGTGGCCTGGTGTTAACACATTAATGTTTTCGACGTCAGAACTATCTAATGGGCACAAAGGCCTAGAATTTAAACAGGCCTCGATCTGGCACAGTGTGGTGGACATCTCCTCATATGTCAGGTTGGTATTCAAAATCCTTTTCAGGTGATATTTAACTGATTTTACACCTGCCTCCCATAAACCGCCGAAATTAGGACTATAAGGAGGAACATGATGCCATTGAGTGCCCTCATCCACCAAGATTTCACTAAGTTCACCTGGTATCTCTAAACCAGCTTGAAGCCACAGGTCGTTTAGCTCTTTATTTGCTCCTATAAAATTTGTACCTCGATCACTCCAAATGTGACTGCATTTTCCTCTACGAGACACAAATCTTCGGAAGGCGGCTAAAAATGAACTTGTGGTCATGTCACCCACCAATTCTAGGTGGATGGCCTTTGTAGCCATACAGATGAAAATACAAATGTACCCCTTTTCGCACCTCACACCTCTACCTCGTGAACTAAGGATCGAAAAAGGGCCCGCGTAGTCCACGCCAGCATGAAGAAATGGGCGAGCTGGTGTAACACGCACAGAAGGTAAATCACCCATTATTTGTGTTCGATCGTTTGCTCTTTGGCGTGCACATACTAGGCATTTGCGTATGTGTGCAGTAACTAAGTTCTTGACACGAATAATCCAAAACTTGTCTCGTATGTAATTCATCATTAACTGTACACCTCCGTGCAAGGTTCTTTTGTGAGCATCTGCGATGATTAGAGGTACCAATCCATTGTTGTGATCTAATAGAATAGGATGTTTCCTATTGTTTTCTAAGGTGGAATGTCTAAGTCTGCCGCCCACCCTGAGGATATGTTTCTCATCAAGGTAAGGACATAAGTTTCTTATTTTACTTGTTTTACTCAATTCTCTATTTTCATTCAGGTTCTTTATTTCATCTTTGAATTCTTGTTTCTGTATTATTCTTACACATTTCTCTAAAGCATCTTTCAATTCTTCAGTAGTAATTTTTGCTGTTCTATCTGTATTCTGTTTATTCTTTTTGAAATTTAGAAATTTTATGCATACTACAATAGTTTTCAATAGCTCATTCAACGTATTGTAATCATCAAATTGTATTATTGTCCTTTCTTCCTTGGTAACTCCTAAGTTTGCTGAAATTTCCAGTTTCCTTTCTAGCGTAGTATCTGTGTCATGTTTTGTGTAATCTATATTTTCTGTTTTCAGCCCGTCAGGTCCGTGCCACCATAAATCAAAGTTCTTCAGATCGTTTAAGAGCATTCCCCTGGATGCGATGTCTGCAGGGTTGTCATTGGACTGGACGTGATACCACTTAGTTCCAATGTTGTCTAGTATAGTTACCACTCTATTGCGTACAAAAGTATGCCATCTTCCTGGGTCTCCTTGCAACCATGACAAAACAATCATTGAGTCCGTCCATGCGAATACTTTACTACGGGGAAAACATGTGGCATCGCATATTTGTTTCAGGAGTTGTGACAGCAGAAGAGCTCCGCACAATTCAAGCCGCGGCAAGGTAACTGGTTTGATAGGTGCGACGCGTGTTCTAGCTGCAATTATTGAAACCTTGAATCTTCCATCAGCGGTGCGGACTCTCAGGTAAGCAACTGCTCCATATGCTTTATTAGATGCATCACAATAACCATGAATAGTGGCATTTTCTAGGTTTACAACATTCGTATATAGCCATCTATTTAGTTTTATTTCCTTGATGTGTTTTAAACTTGTTCTAATATCTAACCATTCTTTTTTTGTTTCAGGTTCAACTTCATCGTCCCAGCTGACGCCTTGGAGCCATAATTTTTGTATGATTAACTTCGCAGGTAGCAGCGCAGGAGCCAACCAGCCGAGAGGATCAAACAGTCTTTGTATTTCAGCTAGTATTGTTCTCTTCGTGATAACTTCTGGCTGCGGTGGTAAGTTAAAGCTGTACTCTAATGTGTCTAGGTCAGTGTTCCAGAATAAGCCCAGTGTTCGAATGGTGTCACTATCATCAATGTTTAGTTTCACAATTACATTTTGATCTTTATGTTTAAATCCTTTCATAAACTCTTTGCTGTTTGATGCCCATTTTTGAAGCCTAAATCCTCCTTTTTTAAGGATTTCTGTGATTTGTTCAGCAACTTCTATCGCCTTTTGACTTGTGTCTTGACCTGACATCAAATCGTCCATGAAAAAGTCCCTTTGTATCGTTTCAGCTGCAATAGGATAAGCTTCTCCTTCGTCTGTGGCGACCTGCTGCAAGGTCTTAACAGCTAAATACGGCGCAGATGCAGTACCAAAGGTAAGTCGTAATAGTCGCAAATCCTTAACTGGTTCGGTTGGATGTTCACGCCAGAGTATTCTTTGAAAGTCTGAGTCCTCGGTAGTTACCAAAATCTGGCGGTACATCTTTTCGATGTCCGCTACATATCCAACCTTCCTCATCCTCCACCTCATCACCAGCGATCGCATGTCTTCTTGCAGGTTTGGTCCCACCAGGAGTTCATCATTCAAGGAAACATTATTTGACCCTGGGGATGATGCATTAAAAACAATTCTTACCTTCGTTGTCTCACTGCTTTCTTTAACCACTGCGTGATGGGGTAGATACACCGCTGGTTTCTCTACTTGGTCTTGAGGAACTTCTTCGATGTGGTTTAGGGTTTCGTATTCTCTCATTACCTTTATGTATTCCTCTTTCAGGGCTGTGTTCTTCTCAAAACGTTTTTCTGATTGCAATAATCTCTTCATTGCAATATCTCTTGTGTTACCCTTGGTCGATTCAGGAGCACTTGTCTTGAAGGGTAGTTTCACAACATATCTTCCCTCTTCATTTCTCATATGTGTTTCTCTGTAAATCTTCTCACACAATTCTTCATCACTGGTTAATTTCTTCTTACCATCTGTGTCTATTTCCCACAACGTGTGCAGCATATCATCCATATTGACATTGTGGTGCAGGACTATTATTTCCTCTGAAGAATGGTTGCTCACAATATCACCAAAAAGAATCCATCCAAAGCTTGTATTTTGAGCACATGGTGAGCCAGGTGGACCCTTGAGCAAATCTTCCTTCAAAACTCTCGCATACACGTTGACACCTAACAACATATCGACCCTACCTGGTTTGTGAAAGCTTGGGTCGGCTAGAGGCAGGCCCTCTAAGTGAAACCAAGTGTGTGCAGAGTTTGTAATAGTCTGAGACGGTAAGTCGGTAGTTAAACGCGTGGCTATAACATATGCCTGAACTAGAAGCTGAAATTGTCTATCATAACTTGAATGAAGTTCTAGTTGTACCACGTGATTCACTGATGTTTGTGTTGTCCCTACTCCAGTGATTGTCCCTTTGATAGGTGTTCTCTTCACGTTCAACAATTGTGCTGCTTGTTCGCTGATGAAGTTTGCTTGTGACCCTGGATCAATTAAGGCGCGCAATATGGTCAAGTTTCCACGTTCATCTTTCACAGGTATAAGGGCAGTAGCAAGCAAAGCCGTGGATTTTCTGGTCGCTAGGTGCGATGATATTGCGACGTCTGTATTATGGTCTTCATTCTGTACTTCATTATTCTCCTGGTCATTGTCAACCTGTGTATGATGCGCTTGTACATTGTCTGATAGTACGACGTTCCTATTTTGATGCAATAGTGTATGATGACGTCGCTTACACACTCTGCAGGACATACGTAGGCGGCACTTAAAAACTGCATGTCCTGGTATCAGACAATTGTAGCATAAATTCTTATTTCTCGCAAACTCAACTCGTTCTTCAGGTTGTAACTTCGCAAAGTCTTTACAATGACATAGCGAGTGTTCTTCTTGGCACATACTACAACATCTCTTAGTAGTCGTCGGTGGGGCCGTCGTGGCATGGAACGTTTTTTCTCTAACTCTTGTTTCTTTCACAGGATGCACAGCACTAGATACCGATGGGATTAATTCCAGGGTGCGGCATTTCGATTCTAAAAACTTTCTTAGATCTTCCCAAGTAGGTAGTACTTCTGAGTCATCATTATAGGTATGTTCTTCCCATGTCTTATGTGTGTCCTGATCTAACTTCTGCACCACCAAGTAGATTATCAACGGGTCCCACGAATCAGTCGTTATATTCAGGTTTTTCAGGTTATGTAAACACTCAGTCGTAGTATCTAATAAGTTCTTGATTTGATTCGCCGTCGGAGTACTAATCTTCCTTTGTGTATACAATCTTTTGAGTAAGGAGTTCACTATTATCCTTTTGTTACCATAACGATGTTTCAGGATGTTCCATGCCTCGTCGTAATTGTTTTCAGTTACATTCACATGTCTCAAAAGAGTTTCAGCCTCGCCGCCAACACTTGACTTCAAATAATGTAACTTCTGAACCTTGCTTAACGTGGAGTTTGTGTGTACCAACGAGGAAAACAAATCGTGAAAAGTCGGCCATTCTTCGTAGTTACCGGTAAAAGTAGGTAAATGTATTCTCGGTAATCTTAACAAATCTCGTTGTGTCTCAGTAACTAAACTCGATTCAGCTTGAATTCTTGTTTGACTTTCTTGATTTACATATATCATGTCCTTTAAATCGGCCAACATGCATAGGTATAATTCCTCGATAGCATAATAATCTTCATTTGAAAAATATTCCAACTCTCGACGTACTTCCTTAGGCGTGATTTGTACTAGATGTCTATGTGCATTCTTGAAAGCTTCCCAGTATTCGTCAATACATCTGATACGTGTTTCGATATAACCTCGAGTTAATCGCTGTTTAGGACATTTCCTCAAATTAATCTGTGTTTTCTTTAATAAACTGGCATTATCTTCCAATAAACTCAGTAATTGTTCCGCCGTAACACTCATAATGATAGTTTGTAATGTTCATGAACACTGATGAAATCTAAAAATAACTTTATTATTTCATTAATCTTTCACTAGCACTTGTTTACGTCGTTTTATGCACACTTTATTCATAAACGCCTAATGAATGCAGTCCGCTATTGTTCTCGCACGGTCGGGTCCGCTACCTGCGGCTCGGAGTTATCGCTGTGTATCCGGCTCGATGTCGGCCTTAGGGCAGCGGAATAGGGTTCAGAGTTGCTTGTAGATGTGTAGTAAGGAGAAACGCGTGTTATTCCTTCGATATTTTATTGCGAACTAACTTGATACAAACGAATCACAAGTAAATAGATGGTGGACTATACATACCTACATTCATTCATCGATCTTTCGTACGTAAACCGAACATTGCCGTAAAGTTCATCTGTGCGTTTATCGAGCTATCCAGTTTGGCCTGTCCTTTGAAACTTTCTCGCTAGTGTCGGTGACAAACGGTATCGATAATGTTTGGTATACGTAAAAGCGATACGGATATCAATTACGTTTTGCTTATTCTTAAATTAAGCTTTGAAAGTGCTGAAACAGAGTGCATTACTAATATTAAAAAAAAACTACAAATTATTCAAAAAAGAGCAGCTTTTAGAATACAATTTATAATTCAGTGTTGAAATTCACTACTTGAATCATCTGCATTGGAAATCATCGATAAATAGGTGAGTATATCGATTATGTCGCCTCACTATTATTATTTATTATTTATTTTATTATTTTATTTATATTTATATAGGTGAGTATATCGATTATGTCGCCTCACTATTTCTTCAGTCCCTCGAATAGTCCGCTGCCATGTCCCTTGGAAGTTTTTCACTAAGGCTCTTTGGAATTCAATCCCAGTTCGCTGAGTCGGGCGAGCTCATTAGGTATACTGCAAAATATTACTTTGGAGCGATTTCTAGGGCTGACATCTTTTGCTTACGTGCGGCGCAATAGCGCAGGTCCGGGTAAGCAAGCTCTGGGTTAGGTCATTAGCCTGTTGCTATCAGTTCCTTATGTTAAAATACTTCCTCGTTAGTGTAGCGGTCAGTTCGCTGGCACTACCCACTACACTGGCCCTCTGAAATTGGTTTCTGTGTTTTTCAGTCATGAAAATACTCGGAAACGGCTCGGAGTCAGGAAATTTGTTGTGAGGACACCCCGACGCCTTGGTGCGCACATTAAGCCGTTGGACCTGCGCCTGATCTCTTATCGGTCATAACGGAGCCGTCTCACCGAATTAATGAGAGTAAAGGAACAGAAAGTGCACTTGCATATCGCGCACACATCTGGGTACTATAATATCTCCTGCGTCTCCGATCTGTTAAGAGGGGCCGCCATTACCGAAAATCGGTAGGAGAATATTATAATTATGTTAAAAGAGAGAGAAAGACGCGTTACCATTTCAACTCTTAGTTTGATGAATAATATCGTAACATAACTGCCGTCGATGTGTCTCAAGTCTAGGTATACATGTAATATCTTGTGTTCTGCAAATTATATCACGTATAAGCCACATTTATATAGAATAACCGATTTTAAATCGGTATCCACATTATGAGAACTCTTCCCATATTTCTCCTGAGACTTTTCTTAGGTCACTGGTTGGGGTTGTCAATTCGGTCTAGCTGTAGATCTTGGTCCAGCATCACAAATGGTGGGTGGTGAAAGTCACTTAGCTTGACGACGCGTTTGGTGTAGTGTTTAGCGCTCCTGACTACTATGCCGGCGGTCACGGGTTCGAATCCCAAGGCAAGGCACGGCACGGCAAGGGCAATGTTTATGTGATGAGCACGAACATTTATACCTCATGGATGTTTATGTGTATTTAAGTATTTATGAGAGACGCCTCCGTCATTATCATTGTCTGTTATTCGTAGCACAAGGAAGAAAATTCCTTAGTACGAAACCAAGACAATTGGTCTGTCTGCAGTGAATAGTATACGTATAGCCAAGCTATGCCAAGCTATAAATGTATCGCAAATACGATGACAAGATTGTGACGTATTCTTAGAAGAAATTTGAATTCCGAAATCCTCTTATTATGAGTTGATGACCGTGTCGTGTGCATAGAGCACAAAATTTGTTCGTAATGTCAGTTCCATGCGCTAGTAATGTAGTTCAATGGTTGTCTGGCGCAATTTTATATTTGTCAGCCCTAGGGCTCATAGGATGATAAAATGTAAGCCCGTTATCGCGGCCTCGCCGACTGGAGTCTTGCTCCTCTGAGAGTATTTTTCTTATAATTATGTGATGTCTTAACTAGCGCTAGTGGGCGGAGATCATTACCTACTTCGTATACCTACACTCCGTTAGGCCTGCTAATTAGGTTGTAATATTTTTAGCTGTTTTGACAGGTCTTTTAGGAACATAATATTTTGTAGTTTTTGTTTAATGTTAATTAGTCTCGACAGGAATATCACAAATAATGGTGATTAAATTGCCGTTATTTCATAGCCTGTTTTAGTATCTACCATGCTTCTATACAATTCGTAATATATTACTCAGTTGTAACAGTCTTTCAATCACTGAAATTTATGCTGTCGCTAAGGGGAAATTAAAGCATCACAATTCGTTTTATTTTCTTTGGATATTTTTTTCTAAATTAAAGCGCCTCATCCCTTATTTATCTTCATTAAGTTGCGATTTTCCTCCAATCGTAGGGCTACAAAATCAGCGAATTACATGAGAGACAGTGAGTTTTAGTGGTTGAAGCAGTCTTATGGCCTACAGTAAATGAATTCATTTTCTAACGTTGTTAATTACCTGAGAAAACTAGGAACCTCGAAATTGTAAAAAGAAAACAATACACAAAATGTTTAATTAAGGTTAACACAAATCGTAACACATTTCGAATTTAATTAAAATACTTTTTTGGCCAATAGTAACAAATTCTTCTCCATTTAAAGGTAGTATTCGTCTTTTTCTTTTCTTTCTCTCTTTTGGTGGTTGAAATCAGAAGTTGCGTGGCAAATCGCTGTCCCTATGGTCCGACTAGACACTCGAACATCAAAACAAGGTCTCCTAAGTTATTCATAAGGAAATGAAATTTCCCGTAAAAGAAACAAATCTGTTTGATGTCGTTATGTCGGCGTCGAATCACTTTGTGTGCTTGGCAATATTTCGTTTATAGGGCAAGAGCATGATATTTCAAAATATATCATCGATCTTTATGTAATCGTCTATAATTTGAAATTTAGATGTGAAAAGATAGGTTAGATGTTTTTGTGTTTAGTATGGGTTTGCTCTTAACTCCACACCAAGCCAAGTGCGACGACGGAGTCGAAGATGGAACGAGCTCGCCCAGAAATATACATAGGTACGATTTAGTTTATAAATTAAGCTTAGTTTGTGAACTGTACAGTAGCTGTCCATAAAAACGTCTATAGCAATCAATTGAAAGTGACAAATGAACAAATATTATTAAAATAATTTCCTGGCTAAGAAAGCAGCTACCAATTTGCAAGTAAATAATTAAAATCGTTATGAGAATCGGCAAAACACCTGTATTTGATCGATGAGATCAAGTCACAGTAAGGGATTGCCTCTGGCATGACAAGGACGGAGTTTCCATTTGTGTCGAGGAATCATTTAAGTGTGTATATCTACTCGCAGCACGTTACTATAGTGTCCAAAATCATTTAATTTTATCCGTCGCTTCACAAGTGGGTGTTGTGTGTGGATACCAGGACTGTAGACACGCATCCCATTTTATTTTATTGACCTGTACCACCTAACTAAGAAAAGGTCTTCTCTATACCCCTACACCTCCTTATCCCTCAAACTAGGTGGCGCAGCGGTGAGAGGGTCGCATTTTAAAGCGACGGTTTCGCCGGAGGTCCCAGGTTCAATTCTCGGGTCGGGCCAAAAATATGTACCGGAGTTTTTCTGTTCAGAAATTCTCAGGGTAGCCCGGAGTTTGGAAGTTGGCGGTGTTTCACCCCCGTGCCTTGGAAAGCACGTTAAGTCGTTGGTCCTGCGCCTGATCTCTCTCCGGTCGTGTCAGATTGCTGTCCCATCGGGCTATGAGAGTGAAAGGAATAGAGAGTGCACCTGTGTATGCGCACACACTTGTACACTATAATATGTCCCGCGCAGTCGGTTGGTCGTTGTGACTGGCCACCGTAGTCGAAATCGGCTAGGGGGACTATTATTATTATTATTATCCCTCAAAGAACAAATCGGCACACTATTTTATTTATAGAAGATTAAATATCAAGAATATCTCCATAAAAGCAATGAAAACCGACAAAAAAATATTGAAAAGTTAAATAAATAAAGCATTATACTTTTCATCTCGTAACTAATTAGATCTAATAAACATGTTTGATATCGAAACGCTTTTAAATCGGAATATCAAATAAATTGGGAACTTTTATTTTATTAAACTTTATTTGATACTGAAAATTTCAATAGCCTTTCATCGCTTAATGAAGTCTATTTTATTGAGTGAAATCAACTATTTCATTATAATAAGTCTTCCCAAAATGATCAGCGTATAAATAACAGTTCATTATATCACTCGTAAGTTCTCTAAGTGGGACTTGCGCATGATGATTTAACCCAGGATTACGCTAATCGTGAATTAAATTATCATTCTGTCTCTGTCAGTTTATTTGACGTTGACAGAGACAGAATGATGATTTAATGAAGGGTTAGCGTAATCCTCGGTTAAGCCATCATGCGCAAGTGGGCCTTAGTGGTGAGCCTGATACCTACTTACATTTTTCAATTGTTTTATGGAGTTTGAGCAACGAAGAACATGCTTACATACTTTCAGCAATTACATTCAATCCATGCAAAGTTTTCAAAACCAAAACTGTAACTTCTTTGACAGGTCGTTTCCAATTTGTCTCAATTTCACACGTTGAGAGTTTCAAACTTAACAAACAAAGTATAATAACTGAATCGTTCCAATTACACCAAGTGTGTAATACTTCGAATTCAGTTTCGGCCTCAACTTGTTAACGAATGAAACTGAATATAATTGTTACACCATTAAAGTTTAAACTCTTCAGAAAATAGAAAGGTTTTAATATGTAGTAATTTTCAGATATGTTATCAGAAAGTTCAACATCCACTGAAACACAAAGGTAACTTTGAATAGTTAAAATCAAAATGTATACACAAACTTGTATTAAGTGCTTTAGTCCAAATTAAATTTCGATCTTTCATCTGATTACAAATATTATTTCAAAGTTAGAGGATTCCCGGCGCCGACGATAAAATAATCCTTTTGATAACAGCACCGGCACAGATAAATTTCTACTTTCAATGGTTTATTTATTAGAGCTTAATCGTTAAGACTCTTGAAGTGAAAATGTTATTTTTGGAATATTAATACGCACATTTCAGAAGTGAAACAAAATGAGACACTTGTATTTTACTTACCACATCAAAAATTATGAAATGAGTATATAGCTGTTTGGCTACGTTATTGAAAAATAATATACATTTTATGCTAATCCACTAGATTTCGGAATTTCTATCTTTTTATTATAAAAATATTAATTATTCTTGCTGCATTCACCGTTGTTTTCCTAACAACTCCAAATGGAGTTCTTAAATTGCTTGAATATATTTACATCGTCCGTTTACATTTACTCAGGGATTAAAGGTCTTGATTAACTTTGTATAGATTCTCGCCCTTTGTCGTCCCACGAGAATACGTATTGAAAAAGACGTTTCTTGTCCCTTTCCGTACTTTCAGGGGAAGAAAGAAGACACAAAGTGCCATTAATGTTCATATAACATATAAAAATACGAGGATAATTTATTTTTTACTGATTGTTAACCTTTTTGGTTACAATCGCAGCGTATATTTTTTGAATCTGTCTAGATTAATTTTAGTATAGATCAATATTATAGACCGCTCGAGCGCTCGAACTACTAGACCGATAAATTTTTTTATGTTGGATAGCTTAGGTATCGGGGAAGGCTTTAGGTAATAAAACATCATGCTGTGACGGGAGAGGAGGAAGCCTACAGAAAACGCGCGGACGCAGCCACAGGGTTCCCCTAGTCAAGAAATATCACTAAAGGAACCTTTACTTAGTGTGCCGTTACACTTGTCACTATGTCAATGGATGCAAAATGGCCCAACCGAGACCAAGTCACAGTATCATCATAATTACAGTATCATATTAAGTTCGGCCCACCAACACCGTTTAGGACTCTAACCAACACGCCGAAATCAGTTGGTTTAAGTTATGGCATCCTTGATCAATCACTACTACTAACTACTAAATCTATGGTTGGTCAATAAAATTATTCTCTTACCTTTGAAAGAGGCCATGTTGGTGGACAGTGGCACCCTCTGTTCTCATTTATCGGTTAGTTGCAGTTTATCTAGCGCGATCACGCACGCCTACCGCCCGGTTGCGTGCGTTTACCTGCAAATAAAAGTGAAAACTAGATTGAAATAAGTATTAATAAAATAAAAATACAAAAAAGGCCAAGAAAAGACAATGTCTTTGTATCAACTACTGAGAAAGTGCGCGTTGATTGATTAGCACGTACGATTTCGCGAGCGATCTTTTAATGTTAACTCTCGCATTTTAATTTTAATTAAATACCTTTTAATTAAAAATAAAAAGCCAAGTCATCGGTATATTGCACACAAAGTACCTACGAGTATTACTGGCACGGAATTATTACAGGCTCGAACGTAGTATCTCCTCGTTTCTGATTCGATCTCGTAGAGAAACACCGAGCATAGCCCTCTCCATCGTTCGTTGTGTGATTTTGAGCTTCTTTATGAGGCCTATAGTTAGAGACCACGTTTCGGATCCGTATGTCATCACTGGTAACACACACTGGTTGAACTTTCGTCTTCAGAACTAAGGTAATGGACATAGCCCTGCGAATCAGTAAGCTCAAGTGGCAGTGGGCAGGGCACATAGCGCGAAGAACTGATGGCCGTTGGGGCAGAAAAGTTCTAGATTGGAGACTCTTCGACCAAAGGCGCAGCGTAGGACGTCCGCCGACAAGATGGACAGACGACCTTGTGAAGATCACAGGATCGCACTGGATGCAGACCGCTCACAACCGGTCGTTGTGGAAAGCCATGGGGGACGCCTATGTTCAGCAGTGGACGTCCTTCGGCTGATAATGATGATGATGATGATGAACGTAGTGACTCTCTCCGGAAAAAAAAGGTTCCAAGCATCTCATCAACGTAATCAAACCACGTCACCGTTACGGTGCACCATACTCTAAATTGATAAAACAAAAACTAATCGGAAATGGCGACCTGGGTGTGGAATATAAAATTTTCTCGTCTACAAATGAGTTTTTAGAGCGGCAGGCTTTGCGGTCGAAGGCTCATTTCCTGGCCGTCGCTCGTCGTCGGCTAGCGTCGCACTTTTATTTTTGTGTTGCGACCACGTCAGTGGAAAAACGAATTACATTTCGTCGTTCAGATTGAAAATGTTTCTAGACTCTGGAATTCAAAAGAACCACCATGATAACCATGTGGATTAGTGGAGTTATTGCGGTTTCATTTAGGCTGCACAAGAACGAAGTATGTTTTCCATTTTTCTGATTGCCATATCTTAGGTCTTGTAAGGTTGTTGCCAGTATGAAAAAATAAAAAGAACAGTCAACTAAGAATTAGATTCATGCCTGAAACCAGGTAAAAATACTGACGATCAATATTAATTCTAGGTGCTATCAACGCAAATCGACAAGCCCGTTTGTCAACGACCCCTTACACGTTGCGGCCTAAACCAGATAATTAACATACAAATTAAAAAGGCCGAGTGCGACCTACGCCCATCGGCATTGTAACGAAGAGATATACTGCTTCTGCTATCAATGAAAGGTGTGAACTATAAAGGTGGACGTAGGATTTTACGTCAGAAAGATGGTGATTCTTTTTGATCGTATTTATTTAGGTATGTTCATTTGTTTGGCACGCCCTACAGCCCAAACGGCTGAAAGGGTTTAATGTGCCGTTGATTTTGACAGAATTCCGGTAGCTATCATAAATTTTGAAGATAAGACTTGATATATTGATAGTTCTTAAGCACCATATTAACAGACTTACAACACGGCATCTGTTGATCATTATTTTGTGGCATCAAAATAATAAATACATAAGTACCTAACTTATAACGGACGAACGACATCTGCCTTTTCAATCACTCAGAAATCAAAAACACTCACTTAACTGGGATGGGATCTAAATATCTATCAATCACTTCAGAAACTCAAAAATAAAAGTTTACGCTTAAACCGCTTAAACTCATCACTCAAGGACGTCGCCTTGATTAATTAGAATTAATAATACAGTGGAAACCGTTAAAGATCGTGTCGCATATAATTAATTGCCCTCAAAATGTTTGAACAGCCGCTCAACGTTTGGAGAGTATTATTTCACCCTGAGAGGAGTAGGTAGCGATGGATATCTGGTACTGTTTTCATGTATAGTTTATTAAGAAGTACAAATGAGATTTAATATATTTATATTAGAAATAATTTAAAAAAACTTATAGTAATAATCTTTTAAATAAAATTCTCGTGTCACAATGTTCGTTCCCGTACTCCTCCGAAACGCCTTGAGCGATTCTCATAAAATTTTGTGAGCATATTGAGTAGCATTTTGAGAATCGGTAAACATCTGTTTTGATATCCCTTAGACGGGCTCCGGGCTGGATGGGACGGGGCCGGGGCGCAACGGTGTGGAGGTAGCTTATAGAATCATTGCTAACCCTTAGACGGGGCCGGGGTTGGGGGCGAAACAAAGTTCGCTAGGTCCGCTAGAAATTGTATAATTTAAGGGCCTGTTTCACCATCGACAAATAAGCGCCGAGCGATGAATAATTCAAATATGGAACGTGAATTCATATAAAGTATTGGACCAATAACGCTAATCAGAACTTTTTAGGACATTGATAAACAAACAGGCCGTAAATGTCTCAACTTAGTACATTAGCCAAAGGACCAAAGGACGTCCACTGCTGAACACAGGCCTCCCCCACGGCTTTCCACAGCGACCGATCACAAACGATCTACATCCTGTTTGGTCCTGCGGTTTTTACAAGTGGTCTGTCCATCTTATCGGTGGACGTCCCACGCATAGTAACTTAATACGCGTGCGAATATTAATCGTGGTTATGTATGTAAAGTCGTCCATATCGTATTCGGACTAATGAAAACTAACGCAGACTCTTTAGTACCAAACTCTTAACACTTGTGCCGTCGGTCCGTTGGCTTTTTGACTACAAAACCTCAAGCGGAACCGGACCCTTTGACTACAGAGCTTCCAGCGGAAAGTCCCTGTATTTGCGCGACGCCCGGCTGATAGCGCTGCCTTATAGTTTGCACTTGCGGAGTAAAAAAAGTAGCGAATAAGCGGGGCTTACTCACCGAGTTTCTTAAAAACCGTTATTTAGACTTTTAACATATTTGCCCGCAATTTCACCTGATTGAAAGTCATAATGTTAAACGTTTTATGAATGTGGTGTTTCTTTATCTAATGAGTTTTAGTTTATTACCCATATCTCAAAAACTACTGGACCGATTTTAATGAAACATAATCTGTATCCTTAGTATAAATACACCTGACTAAAGCAAAGAAACATATCGCTAAGACGTCTCGTTTTTTAGTAACCCGTGGATGAACATACATACACTTACGTTTTACACACGTGTTGGGATTCCTAATAGATCAACATACTTAAATAAATAAAGAAAAACAACAATATAATGTCCGGTTTTGAAGTCGATAAATAATTGATTGTTTCCATTATAATATTGACATCACATATCGATGACAACACATATTAAGCTAAGTACTCATTATATTTTCGACCATTGTGTAATGAGAATACGAAGAGCTAATTTAGAGTTAGTCTTTTAAACCCTCCGAGGAGATTTACACAGTGAACATAAAAGGAATCCTTTTGACGAATAGGCCCAAAACATTTTTTCTTATTAGGTACTCTTTGCTTGGCTAGCGAATTTTAATGAAAGGGACCCTAGAGCCGCAACACTGATCCCAGTCTTTAAAGTGGCCCTGAAACATTCTACCACCGTTATCTTTCGTATTTTCTTGTAAAGTCTATATCCTTAAAAAACTTACAAAAGTACGGAGCGTTTTTACAAGAGAACAATGAAATGACAATACAACATATAAGTAAGCGATACAAGTACAATCTCATTATTATTATGTAAAGCGGTGCCAAGCCAAAAAATATTGTTTTTTTCATCACGCTTTAAAGTATTTTCTCTCAACCCTATATTTTCAATCGCAAGAACGTCTGAAACGGTCAACTGTTATGTCTACAGAGATGCGTTTGTGCAAGTACTCTACTTTGCCGAGGCTTCGCTTCTAGCCTGCACGTGTCTGCAGCCTGATTGCGCTCGGAGGCTGTTTGCTTTCAAGACGCTGCCTGTTGGAACCGGAAATGATTTTTACTTTGTGAGCGGTTTTTACGCGTGCGTCTACCCCATTTCACTTGAAGTATATACATAAATTGTTTGCATAAAGAATACACACGTATTACAGTGAACAGTTGCTTTTCAGGTCCGTAAAAAACTACATTTGATTTAATAAGTGGCAATATCAATTCGTATGGACATCATTTCAAATTAACCAAATATCTAAATAAACCATCCACTCCTCAGCATACAATAAATGCTATTTTGCGCTTACTTATTTTTGAAACATTAAATGTATGAAAAGATAATGTTTCAAGCTATTTACCTAATAGATGAAGCGATAGTTACCTTCGGGGAAAGTATAAAAAATAATTTGTTGCCGTAAATTCCAGAGTCCTTCGAAATTCTTGAGAATCTAGGACTAGTATTTTTACTGGCCGCCTTTATTCACTATATAGTGTTGTTTTCCTAACCCCATACAAACTAGTTAATACAATCTATGCATGAATCCAGTACATAGAATAAGTATACATTATATAAATGATGGATGGAACTATGGTGCTCCTCTGTTACTAAATCGTAACTACTCGTACAGACGGATTTGTCTGTCGCAGTCACTCCAGAAGCGCTTTGTGACAGGTGCTCCATTTGAGCGTAAAATTTCAGTCAAGATTTTTTAATCATAAATTCGATACACTTTTCGACTCATCATTACTCTACTAAGTAAAAAATAACGGTGGTTCTCAAAAATATAACAGTCGACACGAAAAGAAGAAGACGATTACTCTACTATAACTATATCTGCTCCATTTCGCCCGCTTTCCATACATCAATGTTTGCGCTCTCTTTGCTGCCTCTGACGGCATTTTTATGTTTTCTTTCCCCTCAAGCAAAGCGTACTTCGACACACTTGAACAATCTATGTGTACGATTTGTTTGAAATTCCGCGGATCTATGTTGAAAGAACTCCTTTTACCGGTAAACGTATTCCGCAGCAAATTTTAACAATTGTAGCAAATTGATCTGCATTATGTCTTTCTGCAAATATACCATTCTACAATATTCATGTTAGATTGGTATATTTATTCTACATTTTCTAGATTAAGCTCCACACTGTAACACTTTTTTTTTACTGATAAGCGTGATAATGAATTCATGCCAATAGAAGATAAAATAATATTCATGTCTTGCTTCTTAATCCAAATTTAATTTAAGTGCCTTGTTAAAGATAAACTCTGTTTATAATTTTTTTAACTATTACTACTGAGAAAAGAAGAATGTTATATGATATATATAAAAATAAGTCGGGTTTTCCTTCCTGACGCTATAACTCCAGAACGCACGAACCGATTTCCACGGTTTTGCATTCGTTGGAAAGATCTCGGGCCCCGTGAGGTTTATAGCAAAGAAAATTCGCATAAAACGGGGCCGGGGCGGGACGGGGCTGGGGGCGAAACGAAGTTCGCTGGGACCGCTAGTATGATATAAATATTTATCAATGTGACTGTCGAAATTTTTCAGTTTTTAACTGCCTCTGTCAGCCCGAGGTGTACTTACCCGTGGGCCCGCTGCGATAAATCGTGTTTATTTACGGCAGCATGCAGGTGGCCGATACGGGACCGTGATTAATACTCGATACACCTGACATTTTTATACCAATACGTATCCGCTCATGTGTGAACGCGTAGCCAGTGGTATAAACTTTCATTAATTTCCTGTTTATTCTGTACTTATTATTCTTTAGATGCCTATCGACCAAATACGACAGCAGTAACAAAACATTGTTTGTAAACAAAGACGCGAGGGATTTAATAGTATCTAATATTTCGATGCAACTATTTGACGACGATCACACAAAATGTTAAAAATGCTTCGGATTTGCAAAACGATATTCGTATTGACGGATTTTTTGTGTAGACCTCTAGTAGGCAGCAAATTTCGTCTCTTAGCTATACTTACAAAAAAAAAAATTGGTAGCCTCTCTGCATGCTTCGGATTCATTCGACATATTTTTTGTAGTACTTTATCAAAAGAATTTCCAAATTCATTATTCCCTATGTATTGGCATCACGTAAAAGTTTCCAAGTCCGGGGCTCAAACCAAAACAAGTAATCCGAAGCACCTCCCGAATAAAAAGTTTTCAAGGAAACTTTGCCAACGGGAAAAGAATTATATTCCACACACATTTGTGAAAGTATCGGTAATTCAGGCCCTGAACAATAAATGAATTGTTTATAAATTACACTTGTAAAGAGTAACTGTGTCAGACAAGGAATTGAATCTGTCTTACGCTATCCGGGTACATGCCTAGATACCACTTGGCCACCGACACATTACATGGCAAGGCAACCTCGTTGAATTATGTAAGTCCTTTCTTAAACGCGTAGGCTGCGTCGCTTTTTAAAAGTACAACCTATATTATTAAAAAAAAATTGTGACAATAAATATTGAATTGAATTCGGCTCCAAAATGGAATTCGTCACAAAAGCGAGTTACTTGAGTCATTGCGGAGCTTGTAAACCAAAACTATTGATTTTATGAAAAATAATGCTGAACGTTAATTGTAGGAAAGTGTTCCTACTATAATTTAGTAGAAGATATTTTATGTAAAATGAGCCGAAAAGGAGATATCGTCTGAATTGTACAATTGGACGCCATTTTTTCAAGATGGCGGCGTGAGCGGCTGAGATACGAGGTGGCAAAGTTGAAATTCGAAAAAGCACATCCAAATCTATGAGACAGCTCATTTGAAAAACTTCCGGAAAACATTCCATGCAGAACTACCAATTGATTGAGTTAATCATGAAATGTCTGATTAAATGTTCATCTATCGAGATGATTTCCGTTTATAATCCCTTTAACGATTTGTGTTTGATAAAGATGTTCTTAAAAGTTTGAAATCGGCATTTCTGTTACCTATTTTCTGCTTATCACGGCATTTTTATAATAAAGTAATCAACTTTCTGCCTACACTAGTTATTTCTGTTAGTTTGCCGACACAACCAGCAAGAAATAAATATCGGTCACTTAATCGGAGGCCTTGTAATCCAATCGCATCGGCAAATTGCGGTTCGCGCTTCAACTAACTTCTATTGGTTTTTCCAAGAAACTCGCGCAGGAATTAAGCCACGACTATTTATTCTTTGAGACAATTGAGTACAAGTTTATCATTCAATTTGAATCAGGGTACCAATCAAATAAAATTTCTGATAAGATACAAAACCATAATGTTGTTTTCTTTTTTTGGAACATTTAAGGAGGAGCGCTACGACCATCAATACCAAAACCCTCTGTTGTGGCTATTTTCAGAATGTTAAATATACAATTTGTAACCTGTGATAATACAATGAGGATCAATTATATTCTTCAAGACCACGACGTGCAATAACAAATAGTATTACCTACTTTTGCAATATTTTTATATCGTTTACAAACAAATCTATTTAGTTGTTCATGTCAGAATCAACTGCTCAATAATTTTGGTCGACCTGAGTAAGTAGTAGGCGGGCGGGAGCCCTTTTTTCGAAGGCATTTTTCTGAGCTCGAACAAACTGCCCAAGTGACATTATTTTTCACCGACAAACGTCTATCCATCCTTACACTAAATCTCAAACGTCTATCCATCCTTACACTAAATCTCGCTTCACCCCTTGTTACACTCAAATAAATTAAGCCCAGTATATTTATACCCTAAGTTGTGCACAACATTAAATTCAACCCCAGATGCCACCTGAACTTGACCCATATCGGGGTTCGAAGGCCCTCCTTCTCACACCCTTTGGGACAGAGTGAGATGGCAAAATTCGCAAGACGTAACCCTCGGAGTAAAGGAAAGGTCGTTTGGCAAGCGATGAGTACAACGTTGATGATAGTTTCATGCTTGAGAGCAGCCGTCGGATTTTGAATTTTATTGGTCCAAAAATAGAGTATCCATCAGTTTGGATTTGACAGGTAGAGATCGCCTCTTTAAGTTAATTAATGCATTATGTTGTAACACAATGCAAAATCTAAATCAGAGCTAGTGAATAAAGGAGAGAAAAGAAAATATTTAATTTTAATTATGTAGTATTTATATAATTTGTGGTATTGTGCTCTTTTAGTTAGTTAAATAAAAAATATATGAAGAAATTGAAAAAAAAAAACAGTTAAGTTCAAATTGTAGCTATTTGCTATAACAAACTATTTACAGAGCATATTCTCGCTCTTCTCGAGTTGGCGAGTTTCAGCAATGACAAATTGCGCCGATTTTCGGAAACTTTCCCGCCCATTTTTCAGCCGTGGAATAACTTTCAGAGGCTTTACGATGTAAATGATCTTTCTAGACTTTTTGAATGGGATTGTAGAAGGGCTTTCATAGCAATCACAAAACTAAAGAGGTGTAAGAAATACTTTCAAATGTTTATGAAAACAATTTTACTATTATTTCAGAGAAAAATAAAATTGAGTTACTGAAATCGTAATAATCAATTCTTTGACGTACGGCTGTTGGTTTATAGATTTTACCTTTATAAATGGTCAATATTGCATATTCAAATCAACCTGATTGTAAAATAAATGAAACATGATCATGAGTTCGAAAGCTATTGTTAGTTTTCATTGTTTCTCCGTGAAGGGTGTGCAGCCTGACATCTGCTTTACAGCGAAAACAGTGCAGATTCATATTAGTGTCAGTTTAGACCCTGACGCGAGCGTGTTACATTACTCTACCATTGTACGTAGAAGCAGATACCCCGTATATTGAATTTTGATAACTCACGTAAACGGACATGCTGATAAATTATTATACTGAACGCACTGAGACACACTTTAAGATTTTAATTTATTTATTTTCACGCGGTCGGGTCGACCGCACGGTAGCTAAATTGGAAGAGCAGTTGGCCCGGTAAGCCAAAAAGATGCTGGTTCGAGTCCCGCCCGTGCGCAATTTTTGGTTTCTTATTAAATTATCTTTAAGAATTCAAATACGACACAGTGAGTGTTAAAAAACATTCTAAACCATATTTATTTTATTCTGTTTTCTACACAATATTAAATAATACGATTAAATTAACACCATAGTAGTTGCGCGCGGATTATGCAACGGTCCGTGTCATATTGACAGCTCGCGTAGGAATGGGGCACCATCACTCGATTGTCTAATGCCGTTCCATGCCTCTCGGTTTGCTTATCGCTAACAATACCTATACCTATTTAAATAAATACCAATTTACAACGCAATTAATGCAAATGTGAAACATGCTACCACATTGGTCTAGTTCTTACTGCAATTTAATTCCTGTAAATTTTTTGTACTATTTGGATAATGCCTGTTGTGTTACAAATTGAATGGTAAATGTTGAATACTGAAAACCATAATGGTATATTAGAACGTATGATTTCAAGAATTAAGGAGTAACACGCATGTAAGCAGTTCTCCGTAGAAATCTTCTTTGTACGAGTAGCATTGCGGATTGAGTTCTTCTTAATTAATGGAAAATCTTAAATTCAAAAACAGAATATAGGTAAGTTACCTTTCTACCATAAGTACAGCTTTTCGGTTTTTTACGAGTATTTTGTTACACGATAGTTTTTTTTAAACCTTTGCTCAGAAACCCAACGAAGATCGCCCGTTATCGTAACTATTTAGTGCTGTGAGCTGTCTTATTGCTATATGAGATTAAGCATAGTGCAGTGTATTAGTATTTAGAGCTGAGCACTTACGCTGTAAACGTTAAGTGAGAACGGCTTAATGAAACTTTTATTTGCTTAACTAAGCCAGCGATGAAACTTCGAGCGGTATTGTTTATTCGCAGAACTAAGTGAGTGGATGATTTCTAGTTAAGTGCAACAATATTTTCGTACTTTAATTGCAAATTAATAGTCGGGTACCTATCGTTTTTTGAAAAGCCCTTTAGACATGAATATTATTGTAATAATATAGTTTTTGTAGCCAGGCTACGTGGTGGACAACCGTTTCCATAGACATGGAACGAGCTCAGGTGGAGTAACGGACAGGCTAAGACGCCAAATCGAAAAAGGAAAAGGCAAAACAGAAGAAGAAAAAGAAGAAGAATATAGTTTTTGTGGTAACTTATCCAATATATTTCGCGGTTAAAAAAACCAAACTGATTTATAACTTTTTCTATTTAATTATGGATCGCAGTTTATCGATATTTTTTGCCTATCAAAGAATGGTTCGTGTAGTTAATTTCGTAATATTATGCCTTATAAATAAACTGACCCTAAATATTATTTTTATTGCAGATAGACGTCTGGCTCGATCGCACCTGATCAGTTAAATTACATTTGATGCAATTTGACAACCAATACGCTTCAGGGCTAACCACAATGCAATGACATTAAGCAAGATTATTAATTTGATAGGTTTGTTTCTCGACACAATGCACCATTGGATGGGATTCCTCTAATCGGGAATGTCATTTCCGTTCGGGGCTTGCAGTAAATCGGATAAGCGATCGTCCGCGACCACGAAGCCTGTTTGTGTTGGTGTGTGTAGGTACACCAGTGATGCACACTGACACAATATTATATTTTAGAAAGCTGCTGTATCTAAAAATATTTTAGTTAATTTTCTAAGATATTCTATTTTACTTGCAAATTGTATGTTAAGTATTAAGTGTGACATAAATTAACACCCAATAAAAGTGAAAGTAATACAAGATACAGCATAGCCACGATATTTATGTAGAGGTAAATATAAATTGTTTTAATTTATGATTAATTAAATAATAACTTGCGACTGCTCAGTCAATAACAAAAGTTAGTTGTTGGTAGATTGAAAACAATATAATATCAATAAAACCACATTTGAGTACATTACCATTTGCAAACACAGTCACATACTACATTATTTAATCAATCTCTCGGATTGAGGTGAGGTGCTCATGGCGCATTGGTAACAGCGCTTTAGTAGTTTTTTTGTTTGTTTGAAAAGGTCTTTATTAAAATAAAAATTTACAATACGATACTGACAACTAGCGCTTTGGTAGTGATTACTGCAGTCAAGCAACCTACAGCGCGGTCGTGTTTGGATGGGTGACCATTTTGGCCATAGAAGTAAAGCATATCTCAATCCGTGCTTCGGAAGAAAGGTTTAGCTGTTGATTCCGGCTAATATCGGTTGATACTAGTCGTCAAGCCTAGTCAGAGGCCCTATGAACAGCTTGATTACGTCGACAGCACGATTGGTCGCTATCTTCACAAAAACCAATCCGCACTGATCCCGAGTGATGCTCAATCATACCACCTCGTACTTGGGGTGAGTGCTTTGCCAAAATTTGACATAAACAATCTTTTAAATGTTTTAAAGTTACTTAAATTTATTAATTTCTATAATTTTTGAAAAGAAGAAAACTGAAGGCACATTATTAAAAATTAAATTACTTTATTGCACACCATAAACAATGAATAAAACAAGAAGAAAACGCTATTTTAACTTTGAAGAAACCACCTTTAAAAACTGCAGTTTAGAAATGATAATGTTATACTCGTAGAGTTTAAGAAACTAAACTTAAAAAAAAAAGATAAATAGGTATGTAGATTTAAACCATATTTGGTAAAGCTCGTAAATCCTCAACCTTACCATACGTCTTAGAAAAATTATGAATACGCCATATATTCAGAAGCCGGGTAAGCAATATAAATCGATTAAAATAAACCTTCCATTTTGCTTCTGTCAAACGAGAAATTCCTTATTGTGCTAAATTAATTGTGCGTTCGATTGACAAGACAGGTATCGCGAGATTCATTTAAAGTATGACCTTTTTTTTTTTTTGCAAATATACAATATTAATTGTGGGTTTGGTTCATATATTATTAAATGCAGGGAAAAGGCGTTACATTTTTTATATGTAAAAAAACTTGTTGTACACATAAAATGTATTTAAATACAAAATGTGTAAATGTTTTGATAGTAGCTTTTGTGCTGTTATATTAATATTACGCTGAATCTGCATTCTGAAGCGGATGATTGGTAGAAAATGCCCGGAGGCATGAAGTCCGCCAATTTTGCAACTGACAGTGCAATAAAATTTAATAAATAAATAAAAAGATATATGACAATAAAGCTAATTCTCTTACAAACAAATTACTTAGTTCTTAAATTTTGTTTTTATACGATAGCTAGAATATTTATTATTAAAAAAAAATAAGCAAAATCAGCAGATTCAACACCACCATATAAATTGAGAAATATATTTTTTGCTCATCTAAAAACTTCCCAGGAAAGGAAGAAACAAATAAATCACAGTCTCATCATTTCTATGTCTACTCCAATTTCCTCAAAAAGAATAAAATTGAAAAGTGTGGTACTAAAAGGGAACTAGAAGATTATAAAAAAAAACACAAACACATATTTAAAAAAAAACAAGTCAGAAAAAAACAAAAAGCTCAAAAAGTCTTCAGCAAAAAGAAATGAAAGGCGATAAAAATCATTGAAGCACATCAACAAAAACAAATGACGATCAGCGACAAAAACCACCGAAAGATTAAAAATCATTATAAGAAAATCACATCACGAACAACACAAGATAACCACCACATAATCACACTTAACGTGAAAACCATTAAGAAAAGCCAATCAGCAAAAAAAACGTAAGAAAATCATCAAGGCGCGATAAGAAAAGCACGAAAATAAATTATAATTAAAAACAAGACGAGAAATAAATTCGGAACACAGCATCACTCACCGGTTGTCATCAGCTCGCTAGTGCTCCGGCGACCCGGGCGCTGACGGGCGCGCGGCCCCACGGGCGGCGGCACAGTGCGGCGCGGCTTGCGCGAGTGAACGTCTCGCGGCGCGCGTAGGCGGTCGTCTGACGGCGGCCGCCGCGCCCCCGGGCCTCCCCCCCTCGCGCACCTTACCAAAATACGAAAGGATTTTTTTGATGAGCGAGCGCGCGCGTAAACATAATGATCGGGGGTTTGGTTGGTAGTATTTTGTTTCGGAATTGGATTTGAATTTGGAGTATTTAAGTTTAAAAAAAAGTATATAAAAGACTTGCATCGTCACATGAACCGAAACAGTAACGATATTCATGTCTTTCGAGAGGAGTACGACTTTTGGTTCGTCCACGAGTGAACCCTTTTTTTTACAGTAAATTATAAACAATCACTCTTCAAAATTATCGCACACTAAGTATGCTGGGAGTGCCTGGAAACGCATATAGCTTATTTGACACCAAAAACTGATTTGGCTTTCAAAAGAAAGGGTATTGTTATGCTGTTCTTTGTCATTGCTGGGCATAATTACTGTGACATTGGGACCATTTACCGCATGCACACGTTCGTTGGAAGTTTTGCATCAATTTTCAGTATTTTTAAATAATTTCAATAAAAACTTAAAAGCTTTTCAGTAACATTGTTGAAAAAAGGTGATCAGTTTCGTTTCTGGAGTGCAATCCTGAAAGATATTAACCAGAAATCCGTAGAGATTTCATATAAAACGTGCTTAATTATAGGATTTCAGCTTCAACAGTTTCAACCATCTGGAATTCTTAATCGCTCAAAGTGGTGAACCATAATGGTAGAAATATTTGAGTGATCAAAAATGTCAGTGAAGATGACTGTGCGATAATGGTACCTATAATGCCAGCATCGCATGATCTCGATAACGGCAATTTAACGAGTTTTTTATGACTATCATTTTTAAGTATTATTATTTCCCGTTACAACACTCGTAGTCATACGAGTTTTTATTTAAACCACTGAAAGATAAATACTAGGAAGGACTCTGTAGTCCCTCTTAGTGGTTTAGTACCAGTTTATTAGCCCAGTAGTCCTTCCTAGTATGATGGAAACAAGGTTATATTTCAAATAAATATTTACTATTAGAAAATAATATTACCTGATGCAGCGTTTTCAATAAGGTGCTCGCTGAATGAAAAATCACTTGCTCTTACACTTTCAGGCAACGATACTCAAAAAGCTAACTAAGCGGGGGGGGGGGGGAGATATACCCTTCCCCCCCCCCTTAGTTAGTAGCACATTGATCCCCTTGCCCAACTAAACATCATACTCGTGCTCGCGAATAGAACCTGAACAATCAACTTGTATTTAGTTAAAGTTTGTCGCAGGACAAAGTCCAAGTTAAACAGGAGAGGTCCTACCCTGTCAGGAACATATTAAATTGTAATGCTTTATAATGTGCTACACCATCAGTTAATTGTTACATCAAACATAGATTTTTGATGTATTGTGCTCATTTTAATGATTTGAAAATCAATATCACACCTAAATAGCAGTTAAATTATTATTGTGCTTCTGACAAAAAAAAACTGATAATCACAATATTAATAATAATAATAATAAATAATAAAATTGTTTATTAAAATCAGTTGTACAAATATGTGTAAAAATAGAACTAAAAATTAATTACAAGGTGCATTCTCTTTGCCTGAACTAGGTTAAACCTGTATCTCAGGCTAAAAAGAGCTTACGCTATCATTAAGGGCTTACATAACTTAACAATAGATATGTATACATAATATTTAAAAGTTATAAAAATAAAACTATCAACTAGGCATAACATTAATAAAGTTTTGGCTGCGACAGCGGTATTCGTTAACTAGGGCAAGATCAATTCTAGTGCACTACGTTTCAATAATAAAACATTGCTTTTATTATTGAGCATTCAATAATAAAATATTGATTTGATGCAGAGCTACAAAGCCGTGTATAATTCATAAAAGTTTAAGCACCAACTTTTTTAAAGAACTGATTATGTTTATAGCTTACACTTGATCTCTCTTTAGTGAAAAGAGAAAAATCATGTATGTGTTCTTTTTTTAAGCTGTCATTAATCAAAAACATCAATGCTTTTATTCGTTTACACATAATTGTATGCTCTTTTCATCATTTTCTGTTTGTGACTTTACCGTATTGATAACGTTAGTGCAAGCGGTTTTTTCCAAGAGGTCTAAAGGTCGGGGACCTCCACTGCTACAGAGTAGAGCCCTAGGGTCACCGAGGTGATTGGGTCGTGCATGTTTGTTCCTGTGGCCGTTCACCCTTTAATTGCTATCGCCAATCAAAGAGATGTAATTGTATGGCATGGTGCGTAGCAATATGTTACCTAATGCATCAAGGCATTAATATAAATTTCCAAAAAAGCATATTACATATTCTTATTCCTTTTTTTATAAAATTTAAGGGCATATTTTAAGGTAGATAAAGGAAAAGACCGCTGTATTTATAGTTAAGTTCGTAGCAAGGAGTAGGGTAATAAATGATAATTCGATACTGGCCATTTGAGTTTGATTCATCGTTTGTTGAATAGAACCCCGATAGAAGTCCCCGCTTAATACGATTTCTCGCATAGTACGCTGTATAACGTCGAGCCCTACAACTTGGAGTATGTTTTCATTTTCATTTGTTCCCCACATGCGATTTTTAAGGATGAAGCTTGTCAGGATTCATGGAAAATGGTCTAAAAAGACTAGCTGATGACCAGGCTGAGGTGCCAATATTGAGCCCTAATCTGTATTTCTGAATCAATTGCGGCTATATTTCTACTGATCGTATATCCTACTACTATTATAAAGGCGAAAGTTTGTATGGATGTATGGATGTTTGTTACTCTTTCACGTAAAAACTACTGAATGGATTTGAATGAAACTTTACCACAATATAGCTTATACATCAGAATAACATATAGGCTACAATTTAGGGCTCTGCAGTGCTTAGTTACCGTATTTCTTACTTATTACTAGACTAGACGGGACGAACCTGAAGTCCACGCGGGCAAAAGCTAGTTTTTAATTAAATGTCTATTTGAGTTTATGATTATACCATAAAATTAATTTTCCTGTTCCAAAAGGGATAATAATTTTATGGATTATACACTACAAGTCACTTTCTCCTCTAATTTAGAGTATTTTTTTTTAATGAAGACTATGGAAAATTTCCACCGACAAGACTCGAGCTCTTAAATTTGATGATAACGATTTCTAATAATATGTAGGTTGCTCATTGTGTTAATCCGATTACGCAAGGATTAGTAATTCAGCAGTATTGTTCTTATAATAAATCAAAAAATACATTAAAAAAACATTCATGTACAGGATTATGTTCAGACGATGATCTCCGAAAGCTTATGGCCCACTTGCCACGAGCTAGCGATTAATTTAGGGTAAAAAAATATTAACTTATTTTCTGCCGATATCAATGAAAACTTACAGCTAGCTAAATAATGATGATATAAGGTAAGCTTATCCAAAGGCGTGCATTCAGAGTTATACCGTGTAAAAAACTCAATTAATAACCTATATCACTTAGTATTGACACCTTCAATACAGTTAGTAAACAAACCGTGGCCTCTACGTCATCGCTGCAAAGGATCAGCTGACTACACAGCTACGTAGCATCGTAGTACTAGCTCGTAGCACGCCCACGCATCGAGTGGCTACGGCTACGAGGCGCCGCCCGTAGCGGGGATAACCTATATATCCTACGTCACCGAACGAAGGACTTGTTGTGTTGCTGTTGTTTGGGTTGATAGAATAAACTTTGGGTCATAATATTCAGCATTTATTTTTACAGTATTAGTTAGTAAGGTAGAATGCCGAATATCAATTGAAATAAATATTTAGACGCTTTAAAACCTTTTAGCTTAAAGAAGAGTGTCATCATACAACAATGATTTAGGATGGCAGCTAAGTGTCCGGCTAAAATAAAAATAATTCTTTTGAAGATGGTTAAAACGTTATCAATGGTTATTATCGAAATAAAAAGTAATAATTTGTATCTGAATAATTACCTAGTCTATGCACAAACTTTGTTTTATAAATATTACCTAATGATCTAATATTAAATATTAATGATATAATATCAAGAAAAAAATATTATTTAAATCCCGTAACAAGATTACACTCAATCATGCGATTTCCCACCGATATCTAGCCGAAACTTAATTGGGTTTGAAAGTTAGATAAGAAAATATGTTTCGCCATGAATAATGGATTGCCATTTCGGATTCTAATTTACATTCTTGTCTCGTCCGAACAAAAGTTATAACAGTTATCATCATCAATTTATGAATTTAAGAACTTGGTTTCAACATCGAATTTTAAAATGTTTTATCAATGTCATGCTCAATCTCAAGAGAGAGGGTTATATTACTTTTATGTCAAATTTTTTACATGGTTTTAGTTGACTCAATTCCACACACCAGCCAATATTTGACAATGTAGACCAACATATCAGTTTATGTGATTATAACATAAGTTCCTCTCTTTTGACCTCACATCGGGTATGAAATGTACAAGTAATTTATTGTAAAATAAATACCACTGACTTGATCACATGTGGATTCAGGGTAACCAAAAGGCCACGTGCAATTCAATGGCAAAGTTTTTACTCACCCTGGTCCGTGCCACTAACATACTTTTTATAAAATTGTATTAGTATCTACTGCCCAAGGAAATCTACAAGTGTATCATTAGGCCCATATTCACAGCTCAATCCAGCCTTACGGGCAAGTAAAAGTGGCATTTGCGTAAACTTTCTCCATAAAGCAGATAGGCAGGGAAACTTCTGCGTCCATCCCACCGTGTGATGAATATTTTCAGGCACTTTCGCACGAATTGAGTGTAAAGGGCTAACCCCACCATAGCATGATTTAATCGTCTCGTAATCAGTCAGGTATCAAACGAATGCCGAGAGTCGCATAACAATGGAATTTTTATTGTGTCTCGTTTACACATACTTGACGAGTTAAGTAGAAACGATGAAAAAGGAGCCACTATCAAACCACCATGAGGCGATAAATTTGTTAACCATACTCATAGCAACTTAAGCTGAATGGGGTTAGAAGAAGTAAAATAAGCTTTAAAATAATATAACTTCTGTTAAAAACCGTTGCGCTTAATTATAGTTTCAAAAAATATAAAGTGTACCTTACAGCCATTAGAAATGTAACATAGTTCTATTGTGAGACTTTTCGGTAACTAAAAATTGAACAATGATTTCACTTTAGTAGAGTTCTTACCTTAGTGTATAAAAATAAACTGTCAGTATCCCACAATCACAGCGTTCATGTGCGCTACCCGCTACGTGACGCGAAAACTGAGCGAAGCGAGCGAAAAGAGCGACACCTTTGGGCGCTTATGACGGATCCAATGACTGAAGTGGACATGCACGGAATACGAGCAGGAAATAGTATGTGAAAAGCCGACCCGGCTGTAACCTATATCATTTTGACAAAAACATGCAACGAATACATTTCATTCTAGTTACAATTCTACATAAGATTTAGAAAACTTTGTAATAAAGTTTGCATTGGAACCATGATCGGATACACGGAGTCGGTAACATATATGTTTTTACTTTTCAATTTCATCCTTACGTACAATGTCCCCTTTGAAGTACCTTTAAACTTATATATTTTGGATTAGACAATAAAGTCTGAACTACTGCTGACTATTGATTTTCAACGGATAATTGGTCGAAAACAGCAATAGATTATTCCCAAAACAATAAACATACAACTGAATTACCTGCTACGGTAATATGACCGAATCAATCTACAATAATAGTCCATTTTCTATTGTCCGCCGAAGTTCTCTTATCGGAGCATTTATCGGCGTTTTTAATCGATTAACGTAAAATCGAAACATTCAATCAGCGGCGCCAGTCGAAATCGATTAAGCCCGAATCGATTTGGGATCGGAATAGCGCACCTCTCGGAATTGACGAGCGTTTTAAAACGGCTCGTCATCAGCCAGGACACGGCCTGTATAAGGCAGGTGTGACAAACATTTTTGGCTGAAAATAAATCAAAAGTTTTGTAATAGCTGTTTAAAAGTGCTGACTTATATTTTTCAGATATGCTCGGTATAATATTAATGCAGTGTAACTGACTGTTCTGTGACTTGTCTTAAAGTGAATTATAATAATTGCTTTTGACTAGCAAGCTGTATTTCTCCATCTGTCTCCTGTTGTAATCTATACTTGTTTATGAAGTTTAAGCAAATACTACTCATGCATGATGAAAATACTTTGCACACGGATACTGTAAAGCATTCAAAACGTCAGAATATAAAATGTAAAGTAGATTCGTAAGGTGTTTAAATCTATGTATAGATCCAGTTACAAAGTTATCATCGTCAATTTTAAATTCAGTTTAATAACAAGTTCAGTATTAAAAGCTGCAAATGTTAAAAAAGTCCCATTAGTTTAGCACCCCTGGGCTATAGTTCATTAAGATGGGTTCGCGATAGTGACCCTGCATGGATTGAGAGTATTGAATCCATTGTCGTATGGATTTTCAACTTTTAATAGTTATTGGCGTAGTCTTTTTCTATTACAATGGTTTAAAATCTTAATTACCTCTTAAACAATAATAATAAATGTGAATAAGAATAGCAATGTATCAAAAATTTACCTAAGTTTTAATAATTCTCTAATGTTCATAATTGGAAGGAGCATAATTGTAAAACAGTCTAAAAACAAACATAGACACCTATATTTTTCTTTACATAATGAAAAAATAATAATAAAAAGTCTGTAACTCGTGGTCTAGTTGTGTACATATTGTATTTAAAAAACACAAAAGTTGGTCATCCCTGGCAGTCCATTAAGGCCCGGTTTCGTGATCGATAGTTAGCTCAACCAACGGTTAAATGGTAAAGGTTAAATGTCGTTAACAGCGGTTAAATATTTACGATTGTGCGTGTTTTGAATAAAAAATATCTTAACCAAATGTCAGAATGGCTATTTCATTGACCATTGGTTATGGTATATTTTTTTCAAAACACGCACCATCGGAAAATTAAACCGCTGGTCACGATATTCAACCATTTGTCGAGTTAACGATCGATCACAAAACCAGGCCTAAGATAGCGAACGGATATCAAACTCCTAATGGATTGGACGCTTCGATCCCTTTAAGGAGGCCGCGGTTCCAATGCCCGGACTGGTCGCAGATAAAAGAGTAACGTTTATTTAAGTTTCGAAGGAAGACTGCAGTATTTAGGTAAGAAGCACCACTCAATATAACGAGCTTCATATTTGTAATCAAACTTTTAGAAACGTCTGTCGTAATGGCGTAATCATTCATGCACGATGACCATGAAGTGACTGAGAGCACGGTGCATTTCGGACGGTAGTTGGTGTTAGATCCAACAACAGTTCCTGAACCGTGTCATTAAATAACTAGCGCATGAGTTGAGAGCTTATTGATTGTATTTTTTTTTTTTTAATTTGATAATAGTATCAATAATTCAAGACACTAACTTAGTACTTCCTTGTCTGACACAGTAGCTTTTTATAAGTGCAATTTATACCACTAACTTAGTTCTACTTCTAGTCTAGACGACTTAAGTCGAGATTTTTAAGTTTCAATATTATACTTGGAACTGAATCGTTTTCCGTAGTCACACAAAGTTTTCACAGAAAAAGGAATAATGTAAGATTAACTTCTCCAAGACTCCGAGTATAAAATAAAATCGCTATGGCTCGCTGTTTACTTAAATTTTAACCACACAATTTCTTTATTCCATCTAATTAAAATTTCAAGTTTTGCCGCAACTAGGGCTTGCTTACAAAGTTATCGATAAACGTCTCTAAAAACGAGCTTCCATTGTGTCTTATAAGGTTAAGCTATGCCAAAGAGCAAAAAAAAAGTGTAGGTCAATAGTTATCCTAAGTTATGGTCATGCCTATAGGTAAACCGCTTCGTTTCGCAACCCGCTTTCGCCTCCCTGGAGCGGAAGTCTCGACATAGTTCCCTGTAATACCACCAGGTGACGCTCGAAAAATGCTGAGACAAAATTGGAAATTTCGTGTATTTATTGATTGAAAAGAATGATTGAATCAAGCTTAAAAAATTACAAATATTTTTTAAAATGTATTATAGTTTTAGCTACGTAAGTTAGAAGGATATTCGATGGAGCAGAAAATCAGAATTTTGAAATTGTCTACGCGAAATATCAAACATCTTGCTTCAGACTTCCAGCACTGTTTATAAAACCCCTTTATACATTTTACACAGTCAAATGGGCAGTTATTCCTTACAAGTAACATCTTTACCTAATCATCATCATCATCATCATCATCATCATCATCATCATCATTATCAGCCGAAGGACGTCCACTGCTGAACATAGGCCTCCCCATGGCTTTCCACAACGACCGGTTGTGAGCGGTCTGCATCCAGCGCGATCCCGCGATCTTTACAAGGTCGTCTGTCCATCTTCTCGGTGGACGTCCTACGCTGCGCCTTTGGTCGAAGGGTCTCCAATCTAGGACTTTTCTGCCCCAACGTCCATCAGTTCTTCGCGCTATGTGCCCTGCCCACTGCCACTTGAGCTTACTGATTCGCAGGGCTATGTCCGTTACCTTAGTTCTTCTACGTATCTCCTCGTTTCTGATTCGATCTCGTAGAGAAACACCGAGCATAGCCCTCTCCATCGCTCGTTGTGTGATTTTGAGCTTCTTTATGAGGCCCATAGTTAGAGCACCACGTTTCGGATCCGTATGTCATCACTGGTAATACACACTGGTTGAAGACTTTCGTCTTCAGACACTGATACGTCTTTACCTAATACCTTGATGAATTATAATTCATATTATTTATTATGATCCTTAAGATTGCAAATAAATATTATTTTCATTACAGTCACATCACTAGCACAGCCCGCTTTAGCAAAAATGTGATTCTGCGGCGCCGAGTTTTCTTATTAAAGAAACGTTAAGTAAAAATTGTTTTCCAACGATTAGCCAACCAGCACTTAAATATACGAGTACGATGCCCACTCAATTAGATCGGTGTAAATGAAATGAATCAAGTCAGTAATAACTTGTTATCTTTTGCTAAGAAGACGGTGAAGTATTGAACTTATCAGATTGATTGAACTGCTTGAAGAATACTGATTTGTATCATCAAGAACAGATAAAAAATTATTACACAACAATAAGAAGTATATCTTAACTCCCACTCAAACTCTATTTTTATGAAATTACATGTTGTATAATTTTATAGTTGAGTACATAATTTTACCTTTTGAGTAGTTGTTACCCACGTTGATAGCTTCGTAATTTTGCTACGCATGTTCTAACATTCAATTGGATTGTTCTAATTGTTTTTTGTTCTGAATAAAAAAAACCAGAGGCTTAAGTAGGTAGTATAAAAGCGTGAATTTTGCCCTCTTTTCACATCCACATTGAGGTAGTCCCGGACTCCCGGTGAATGTTATCTGGCACCCCACGGGCGTTGTAGGTCAGAGTGACATATCCGTATATTCCTATCCATAGTGGGTATAGTGACCGGTCTTTTCGCCTATTGAGAAGCCTTCCGCCTGTCCTCTAAAATGTAACACGAAATGAGGAGTAAAATTTCAATTTCTGTGAAGATAGGTTGCTCGAATTAACTGAAATGATGAGAATCCATAATCTGCAGAGGTCAAATTGAATAAAAGAATGCCAGAACCTGTCTTTGTGTCCCTGATTAATGTAGTACTTAAACAGTTAATAGTAGAATTACAAAAAATGCGTTAAATAAGTAAATACATAAAGATAATATTTTGAGTGCGCAGTCGCTTGCATGTCAGGCTATACACATTTTTGTGGAAAACTTACCTAACTATACATACAAACAAGTTAGATGATACCGTGTCTACCTTGACGTGCTGTTGCCCGTACCTATTACCTACGAAACACTGTTGCATGCATGTTCAGTATTCAAGCTACACAGTTTTTAATCAAATATACCACTACAGCGACTGCCGACCAATTGCTCAGCAGTTTGGCAGACTAGAATTAAAAAAACAACTGTGTATATTATTTTAATATATAAATTTAAAGGGAATCAATAAAGCCTGACCGAAATTAAGAAACCGGGTAAAAACGATTGGCTGGCATAACAACGAGCAAATGATGACCATACTACATAGAAATATTGCAATCCAAATGAAGGCTTTCATCATTAGTTAAAAATGATTGATTACCTGAAATTGTTAAAAAGCTAGCTGATTGATTCCCCGCCCCACAAATCAGCGGCCATCGCGATACGGCGGGTGCACACGACCGCTTTCATCGTCGCTTATCCGCCGGTGTGTCCATCGCCTTTTATTTGGAAACCACGAGCGTGTAATAAATTTCACGAACAATACCACACGTGGACCTCAAACACAAACAAATTTCAACTTTAGCCGAACCGAATAGGGTTGAGTTTCAATTGGCATGAACAACCAAAACACCAAAGTAAAATGGGATTCCTGCAGACTTTACCACGTTAGTTTAAGGTTGAAGGTCTCTAAGCGAGATTATTTGGCGTTTGGTAACGATGGGAAGATTTATCTTATCCCGTAGGATATTGTGTGGATTCTGTATCGTACCTGTTGGATTGGGATGTCTTCCCGCGATGATCACATAAAAAAATGATATTTGGGTACGAGCGTTAAGGAAGAGCAAGTAAGCGGTAAATAAAAAATATAGAGGAAAATTGTATTTGTCCTTATTTCCTTCTGTTGAGTTCGCAATTGTTCTCAATTTATAGATCGCAGAGCAATCAATCTAGGATGTAATGTATTTTTTGCCTGGACAAAAGAAATTAATTTCAGATTTATTCCTGTATTTAGCGGCGCTGACAAGTGGTGTGACCGTCAGCGTGCTACAAATTCTGCTATATTATTACACAAAAAACAGTTTTGTCACTATAACAACTTAAACTCAAAAAGCTACTGTGTCATCTGACAACTGAGCAACAAATTTCTCATCTGACACAGTTGCCTCTTACAAGTGCTATTTATACAGGGTAACTTTGAAAACATTGGCAATATTTTAAACGAAGAAAGTACTCGTACTCATGATTTATAGTCCTTTCCACATATTAAAATGAAAATCAATAGTTATATACCTACTATCATTTGATGAAACCAAGAAAACCCATATTAAACTCTTTCGAATCGATTATTGCTTCAAATTTAACTAATAAATTAGTTTAAAATTTTCTAACAAATAATATTAAAGTATCAAAAAATTACTCTGCCTAAACGGATCCCGGAAATCGGAGTGAAACTTTCTGATATTTCTCGGTTTAATCAAATCAATTGATTTTATTAAGGGACTGTAAATCATGAGTACCTAGGTTCTTAGTTAAAGTATTGCCAATGTTTTCAAAGTCACCCTGTATTAATAAATTCCGCCATATTTTCTTTTATTTTCTTTTATTTTATTAGGAAAACAATACAGGTAACATTCAAAACAATAACAAAAAAAAGCGAGTAACTAATCTAACTAGAATGATACCCTAAAATAGTTTTCACAACATGATTTGCATGCAGTTGTAGTTTTAGTAATTAAATGTAAGTAGCAATTACACCTTAAATATAAGACAGCTTTTTAAAGTTTTTTAGATTAAATGTTAAGTTAAATGTGACTTGATATAATAATAAAGTAATTTTAGTCCAGTAAAGCTTTTGTAAGAATATCTTTAACACGCTTTCGAAACAGTGGTATCCTGTGCTCGAAGATATCCAGCAGACAGGGGTTGCTTTTTGTGCATGTATTATATAGTCTACACATCCTTAGCAGTGGCTGATGAAACGAAATATTGTTGCGTTTTAGAGGAATGTCAAAGGATTTAGGCCTGCGTGCATTTTGCCTAATATTTAGGTTAAGTTCACCAAGAAGGCTGGGGGAATAAATATGCGAGTGGAGTAATTTGTGCAGATAAATTAGTTCCTGCTCATTCCTACGAGTTTGCAGCGAAGTGAGTCCAAATTTGAGGAGTCTATCTTTGTATGAAGAGCAAGTTCTGCCCAATCTCTCCCTGTAACAGACGGTTCTTAGAAGCCTTTCCTGCACACGCTCAATTGAGGCAGAGTGAACCTTATAATATGGTGACCATACTACTGACCCATACTCAAGGGTGCTTCTAACCAAGCTAGAATACAGGCAGAATATTGCTTGTTGACTCCTGAAACCCTTTGTATTTCTGGTGATGAAGCCCAACAGTTGAAGAGCTTTCCTGGTTATATGATCATAGTGGACCCGAAAAGAAAGGCTCTCATCAAAGAAAACTCCAAGGTCTCTAGCGACCGAGTGACGATCCAGCTCGTGACCATGAATGCTGTAACTAAAGGTAATTTTATCCTTCTTCAAGGTGAAGGATAAAGTAAAGCACTTTTTTATGTTAAGAAACATTCTGTTCTGACTACACCATTGTGTTATGGCATCCAAATCTCTTTGGATTGCCTCGCAGTCGTCTGTGCTCTCTATTGAGCGAAACAGTTTCAAATCGTCAGCGTACATTAAGCAGTTACTAGATATCTTGTTGGGTAGGTCGTTGATAAATATTACGAATAATAAGGGACCCAGATGAGATCCTTGGGGAACTCCCGATGTGACCGTTACGGGTGAGGAGAGATACCCCTTCAGCGAGACCAGTTGAGACCTATTTTCAAGGTAGGATTTGAGCCAGCGCAGAAGATTGCCGTGAAACCCATGATCGGACAGCTTACGAATCAGTATAGAGTGATTGACTTTATCAAACGCTTTTTTGAAGTCGGTATATACTGCGTCAACCTGGCCTCTTCGATCGAGAACGTTCGATATTAAAGTAGAGTACTCCAACAGATTTGAAACCGTTGACCGCCCCTGAACAAAGCCGTGCTGAGCCTCTGAAATGTAAGGCTTCACTTGGCAGTTGATGTAGTCAAAAACAACTGATTCAAACAGCTTTGCGGTGGCCGATAGAATGCTTATCGGTCTGTAATTTTCGACGTCATCTCTACTACCAGACTTAAAAATAGGTACGACATGCGCAGTTTTCCAAAATTTTGGAAATATTCCAGTTGCCAGGGACTTATTGAAAATAATCGTAAGCGGGAGACTTAATTCTTTAGCGCATTCCCGGAGGAAGCTGGGTGGAATGCAGTCAGGACCCGCGCCCTTGTTTGGATTCTGTTGCTTCAGCTTGGCTAGGACCTCGCTCTGATCCAAGTGTATGAGGGACAAGAGGTTATTGCAGCTATATACTGTATGTTCGTTAATGTCGTTTTCTATTCCAGTGACGTGTTTTTCAAAAACGGAGCCAAAGTATTGTGAAAACATTTCGCATACACTAATGCTGTCCGAAACACATACATTTCCTCGCCTCATTGTTTGCGGCATGCCAGAACCGTTACCCCTCTTTGACTTCATATACCGCCAGAATGGTTTTGTGTCTTTCTTTAGGCCCTCTTCAGTAGACGCTAAGAATGAATCTCTGCTGCTTTTAAGAAGAGTTTTGCACCTAGTTCTTAATAGTCTATACTCATCGTAGTCGCGCGGGTTCTTATACTTTTTGAATTTAGTGTGAAGCTTGCTTTTTTCCTTCAAACACTTTATGAGTGCCGGTGTGAACCAGAAGGGAAATTGTTTTTGTCTTTGGCTAACTGTCGGAGTATGTTTGTGGATAATTTTGAAGGTAATGTCATAAAAATTACTGGTGGCCACGTTAACATCTTTGTCACTTAATATGTTCAGCCAATCCACGGTACGAAGTTCAGCCTTTACCAAGTCAAAGTTGCACTTTTCAAATTGAAGACGTTTGCTATCGTGTGGGGGCCTTATCTCATATCCCTTATCAGAATTACCTACCGAGAAGATAAGCGCAGGGTGATGTCTGTCAACTTTAGACAGAGGTTCAGCCGGCGTGACACAAACGGTCACTTCGGGTGTGGAGAGTACAAGGTCTAGTTGACGGCCGTTTTGGTTGGGAATGTAATTATACTGGAGCAAGCCACACAGTGAGAGGGTGTCTAGGAGAAGTGAAGACTTACGATCAACGGCAGGAGACGGAACCATGTTATTATGAGAAGACGACCGAGACCAGACTATACTAGGGGTGTTAAAATCACCAACGATTAGATAAACGTTGTTCGGCTCCCCATTCAGAATTATGCGTTGGACATTGTTGTAAAAAAATTCTAAGGACGTGGTCTGTATATCGGGTGGTAAGTAACAGACGCAAAGGTTGAGTGTAGGGCATGACCTTCGTTGTGGTAAAATGCTAACCCAAATGTCTTCCACTCCACTGGCCCATGCCGACCTCACGACAACATTATATTCCGTTTTAACAGCCACTAATACACCCCCACCACTATCCTTGTGGCTGGTGTTTTTATCTCGGTCACGTCTAAATATATTATATCTATTATCAAACAGTTCATTATCGAAGATGGAACAGTTAAGATTGGTTTCTGTTAAGCAGATCACATCATAATTAGCATTTGAACAATTTAGGTAGAAATCATGAATTTTTGTTTTGATTCTATTTACATTCTGATAAAAAATATCCATTATATTAAATGTACAGTATTACCGAATAAAGATTGTATCTAAGAAAGTTTGATGAAGAGCTGTTATTTAAGCTTGTCCAAGCAACTACGGGTTTTTATTAGGATCGCTGATGAGTTGTCGTCCTTTCTACAGTAAACACGATTGTACTTCACCCAAGTATATTGAAATGACCGCTCTTTAGCTATCCTTCTGGTCTCCGCGTGGAGTTCTTTACATTCTTTAGACAGGTGCTCCGCCAAGTATATATTCTGTTTGTCACCGGCGATGTCTATATTTGCTGAGTTGAGAGGGTTGCTGCGATTATCTCGGTTATATTTCTTGAAAGCCGAAATCAGCACGTCGCGATGGCGCTCCGATAGCAATGTAACCAAGATGTTGCGGGGCCTCTTCGATTCAGGATTTATCTTTGCAACTCGGCGGATGGTGCGTATTTGTGTGTCGGGCGTGAGCGGAGATTTAATGACGTTGCAGATTTTTTGAAACAGGCTCACGAGGTTCTCATTTCGCTTTTCGGGCACGCATTGTATCTCTAGATTACAGCATCGCGATGCCCTCTCCAGTGTCACAACGCGGTTCTTGAGAACAGACAAGTCAGACTGCAGAGATATTTTTTCTTCTTCTAGATGTTTTATCGCTGCGTCAGCCGTAGCTAGTTTCTGGCATAATTCATTTTGTCTGCTGTCTAAAAAGTCCGTGGTCTCAGTGATATTGTTTATAGTTCTGTGAATAAATAACCGTCTGCTTTCATTTTATATTAAAATATATTTAGGATAATTAGACCGTAACAGTTATTCAAGGTTTTTCGTGTTACCTATTTGCTCGAAGTAAGAACAGTGTGTATTGTGTAAAATGTTCAGTTCTGGGTTGAATTACTGTACAACTGGCACGTGTAGACACGACAAAGTATCGCCATGAGTTAGAAGTAAAGTTTATACTAAGCTGAAATACTAGAACTCGTGTCACGGGAGTAACCATAATGTTTGCCATGCTTGAATATGTGTTATTCTTGCACAAATACTGTTGGAAATATTTACTTACGGACGAAGGTCTATAACTAGCTGGTCAAGACTCGATAAAAAAATAAGCTGTCAATCATGTGTGTGTGACGTCTTAGTCACGTGACATCACACGCATGCGCGGTGTCGGATTACACTTACGTAAACACACGTAACTTCTTGGAAGGACAACCGATTACAATTCTGTAAAGAGGGTATTGTGACTGAATGTTATGCCTTTACTTGTGTCAAAACAAATTAAAATTTAATGCGGGTAGTTATTTTATAATGGGCCATAATAAAACAACTACCCGCCCATAACGACAACATTTGTTATTGTTGTCGTAAGTACTAAAATAATGACGTAATATAAATAATCTTTCAACCGAAATCGTCTACGAACCGCAAACATTCAATCCACACACAAAAACACGCATATGTAGAATGTTTATTTTCAAGTATCACCACTTGAAAGGAGACATTTTTTTCTTGTATGGAGGATGGGCCCACCCATAAATTGCGACGTCTAGTAATTAAACATATATTAAATTGTTGCTTATAATGTCTTAAAAACATTAACGATATTAGTTTTTTGTTATCTAACGGGAATATTTGAAAATTTATCAAAACTTATATCCACACACGTACCAGTTAACGCATATTTTCAGTCGTTTCTGAAAATCACAGTCGTTGAAATCTCACTGCACAGTTACACAACAACGGTTTAGTGGAATGGGGGCCGTACTTGATGCTTTTTGCTTCTATTTTTCGTTAAAAATCCGGAGAAAACAAACACTTAATTCAAAACAAACCAAAACAATCGGAAGGTGACGTAAAGCCAAACGTCAAACGGAAAGTGTGCCAAATGACACTCCAGCCATTCCTGTCAATGTCAGTGATAAATGTCAGAGTTGCTATCCGATCCTCGGCTTTACTAGATAATCATTTTATGCAAAAATCTTAAAAAAGCAATTAAAATATTTTATTCGGAGATTCCAATTGTTTAAAATAAATAAAAGTAGAAAAAACGTGATCTAAACAAAATCACGTACTTGAAATAATTGATATTGTTTTTTATTGACCAGCCCGTCGTTCCTTTACACGTATTTGTTAAGGAAGAATGGCGTGATGAAAAGTAGTCAACACAACGCATCTTTTAGTTCGATTTTATTATTCCGGTTTCATTTTAAACGTTATCTTTCGTCTAATTGTCTAAAAAAATAAGTTATTAATTTAGGGTGCAACGTCATAAGTAGACGCTACAAGTTGCTACTGGGCCCAAAAAAAAATGTTTCAAGCCCCTAAACAGTCCATGGTCACTATTGTTGCCAAGTGCCATACTCCTTAAAGTTGTTGTTTTCGGCTGTTTTTGTTGCCTATTGTATAGGATTCGGTCTCATCTATTCAAAAAAGTCAACATAGCTAAGATCTGATCAATGATACCGCCACAGTACGAGTTTGAAACACTCCATAGGCGAGACCACCCGCCGGCGTGTGGTTGGGCCTATCGGGTCAGAATGTGTCAAATTTGACACCACCCGCCGGCGTGTGCCACGGTCCCCAACCGGCTAGAGATATAATCCGAGTTAAGGTTGAAGCAGATCTAACCACCCGCAAAGGGAACAGCACCGTATCAACTCGAGGCGTTCAGTATTCTTTGTATTAAACTCCATACTGCAACGCATATCTTTCAAATTCGTAGCGTAACCACCTAATATCGAGATCAACTCCGGACCCACTCTCGCTCGACAAGCGGCGCATGCGTTGTCACGCGCTTACAGCTGGTAAACCGCTTCAATGAGATTTCGCCTGCGGGGCGGCGGGGTGCGGGGGGCGACGAGAGCGGGCGGCGTGAGAGATGCGGGCGGCGCGGGATTCATCCGCCCGCGCCGCTCACAATACCCGCTCTCGCCTCCCCGCACCCCTGTGCCCCGCGGGCGAGGTCTCAATTTCGCGGTCTACCTATTAGTCGTCCAATTTTAGTCCACCCTGTAAAGCGTGCTGTCATTCACGAGAAGAACTGTCATAAGTTATATCTAACGCGATCCGTTGAGACGTCCGCTATCTCTAGATGTCAATGCTTTACGAGTGAATAGATATGCTTCATTTTTTAAGTCTGAAAAAGTTACTTTAACAACGCTCCTAAATGGCGCTCGCTTGACCATTGAGCAAAGCAGTTGTAAAGTTCTTATAAAGAAACTGCATTTAACGGTTGGTGCAACCCACTTTCAACTAGTATAACGACTATAATACTATATTAATATTATAGTATACTAGAAACAGTATAGTAAGCAAATAAATAAATTCTAACTAGACTGATTGTAGTTACGCAAAACCAAAGTTACTGAACCACCGAGACTGTTACTAAGTAAACCTAATAAAAATACTACGTTTCCAATATTGTTTTGTTACTAAGCCGTTCTAACTTTGTATACACAGAGCCATTAGTTTGAACAAACCATTAGTGATCGTAATGTTCGTAAAAAACACAAGACAGTTTATTTAGGTATTATTAAAAAAAACATATTTTGTATGCGGTATGTAGTAAATATTTTAATGGTTTAAATATATATTTTTAAATTTCTACACGAAAAAGTACGCGTGCACTTCTTGTTCTTATTATTTCTCCAAAATCATTTTTTTTTTCACAAAGTCGATAAAGCTTTTTCGAGGCATTTTATTTATCTTAAAAAGGAACAACAAACTAACTATCTTTGTCCTTCATGTCGGCTCTAAAAAGCAACGACAGTATAAACTCGTACTTAGTCGCAACAATTCTTTTCATTATTTTACATAGGTGAGGCCTATAGTTTGTAAGGAGAATAAACTGCGTTAGGGTAACTGTCCATAAGTCGGCCATGTCGTTTCGTTCAGTCCGAGTCTAAATCGCGTCGCATCGCATCGCAAGCACAATTGCCGAGCAACCGATTAAAACTTAATCCGAGCTGCCGCGCGCCGATACACCCGCTAAATGGAAAATGAAGCCTTTACTACTCACGATCGTGATAAATTCAGGGTTATGTGAAAATTAATAACAATGTCTAGATTGTACATTCTGTCTCTTTTAATTTTTTCAGCATAGAATGAGTAAGAATGAAATCCAAATAAATCGTAGAGTGCTATTGGGTAAAAAATTAAGCCCACTAATAAAAAGAGGGTCGTATCGTTAGGCACTGAAACAATAATGACAACATACAAGAAAACATTATGCGCTCTTCGAACATGATCGATACACTCAGTAATGAACGCTGTTATGAATAATTTTTTAAAAATACGAGTAAGTACTTCCTCGAAACAATCAAATAAGATTGAAATGGAAATAAATATAAATAAATAAATATGCGCCAGACAACACACCAATTGTCTGGTTTCGTGGTAAGGAATTTTCTTCCTTGTGTTACGAAGTACCCGACAACGATTATGACGGCGGGGGCGTCTCCAATAAATACTTAAAAACATATAACATCCATGACTTAGTACAGATGTTCGTGCTCATCACACTAACATTTGCCCCTTGCGGGATTCGAACCTGCGACGGCCGGCGCAATAGTCAGGAGCACTAACCACTACACCAAACGCGTCGTCAACAAATATTATATACAGGAAATATTTGTTTAAAGAAAACGGTACTCTACAATGCGTCCGGATAGCGTAGCGTAGAGCTTAATTCCTTGTCAGACACAGTTGTTTTTTCAAATGCAATTTATATAGTTAAGTAAATACAATTAAATAAAATTTTATTAGTTAACTAGCGGTCCCAGCGAACTTCGTTTCGCCTCCAGCCCCGTTTTATGCGAATTTTCTTTGCTATAAACCTCACGGAGCCCGAGACTGTTCTAACGAATGCAAAACCGTGGAAATCGGTTCGTGCGTTCTGGAGTTAAAGCGTCAGGGAGGAAAACCCGACTTACTTTTATTTATTAGATAAGAATTTGGGTAACAGTGTTAGCATTAAAACACTATAATAACAAAAATATAACGGTACTCAATTCATAATAAGGACTACAATAATGTATGACTGACGGCAAATTTTGACGACAAATAAATCCTGTGTAACTTGACCCCGCAGGCTGCTAATTAGAATCAGAAAAAAAACTTGTACGACAGATAGATAGAACACAATTATCGTAGTTTCCTTGTAGATTATTCTTATTCTTTTAGATCGCAATCGTGTCTTCTAAAGCGTCCCCGTAACTGCATTATACCGGAACTAATGATTCCGGAGAGTAGAGCGCCGCGAACTATTCAATAGATCCGGTAAATAATAAAAAGGGCCATTCCCATTGAAGCTCTACAAAGAACGAGAAACTAAGTTCCACGTACGGTCTGCGAAGTTTAATTTAAATGGACGAAAGACTACGACTTTTCAAAGCGAAGTACACAGAAGTTCGCTTTACTAGAGCCTGTACACAATAGAACCACAATTCGCTAGAATAAGACCTTTTCATCTATTATGTTGATTGTTTCAGCTGAAAATTTTCGCATTGTATTTTTTTTCATTTTCACTTTGAGGTACTAAAACATAGATTAATAAATCAATCATTTAAAAAAATACTATGTAATGTTATCTCATTTTAAGTGAACTATATGTATCCTAGATATAAGTTCTTATGAGAATAAAAGTTCTTTAACCTGAGGTAAATGAGACAGATAATGATATGCTGAGAATCAAGTTAGTATTCCAAATTGACGTAAAGGTTTACAGTTGCTTGATTTCTAAACAAAAAATAAATACGAATAGTTTTCATACTACCTTTAGAGCATTTACAATTCAATGTTAAGATTTGTTTTTGAAAGCAAAAACAAGCGTTAAAAACCTTTTTTCACGGTTGTTTATCAAAAGAAGCCAATCGGATTACTGCGAGTTCGTCTCGCACGTGTAAAGTGATAAGCGATAATGCCCACTTCACCTTCTTATAATGCTGAAAGATCCTTCAAAAGCACGCTTAATAAAATAAGGAAATAACGGAATTCATGATTCAATCACGTAAATGTCAAGTTGCTGAGGAATTTTTTGATTTTATTTGATGAATATCACCTAGGTCTCTGCAACTTGATGCCCTAAACGAGACTCTTTCATAACTTAACCTTCTGACGCTTTCTCATATATCCTCATTCTCTTTGCTTTGGTAGATATCAGGTCAATGATCCACCTGTGCTGGTCAAAGCGGATATTACACATATTATGCTATCTATACTCGTACCTAAGGTCACCTTGTTTTAAGTGATAATATTTAAAGGGCCGATTCAGCACAATAAATTAATAATTTTTAGTATGAAACATATCAATGTGTGAAAACTTTGGGGTTTTCTCCGCTAGTTTTTGAGAAAATAGAAGACCAAGGAATTTTTTTTCGGATTTAGTTTTTTTATTAATTGAGGAGAGAGGCCAACCCGACGAGGTAGATAATTTTTAAAATTGACAGGTTTAAAAAATGATATTATCTTTGTAAATGAAAAAAAATATATTAAAAACACGATTTTCCAAAAAAAATATATATTTTCCTGTTTCTATGATGTATACAAAGACACTGCTAAAATATTATCACTTAGAACGATTTGACCTAATATAATTTCGTAAGAAGAGGCACCTTTGAAAGATGAATATTGTTTGTTAATTTACATTGAGAATAGTATGAACAATGAGCCTCTACACTCACATTGTTTACTCCATCTGCGTTCAAAATCTGTTAGGTACTTAGGTCGCAACTCGAGGCGAGAGCTCATTATCGATGTAAGTGGTCAGCGGAGCGCAGCCGATAATTGCCGGGCCCTTGGAGCTTGTAAACTCCGCGTCGAACTCGAGTGGACGGATTTCGGTGCACTTACCCTAAGCTTCAGAAACTCTAGTTGAGAGACTTGAAAATTGGATGTGACAGATTGTAGAATATTTTTTTTCTATTTAAAAGAATGCTATGCAGTTTTACCGGTGATTTGCACTACCTTTACAGTCCAAAAAACAGACAAGAATATAGCAACTATGATATACTTCCTACATCAATATATCTGTTATAAAACAAATACTTTAATTTTTGGCTACGAGTAAGTTCAACATTTGATTTTAAATATTATAGTATAAATCGGTGGAACCATCTTCATCTCAAATCAGGCAATCGAACCTTCTGCGATACTTACGAGTACTGTTAGTACTGTCGTAACATACCTCTTACTAAGGAAAAGCTCTCACTTATGCTTTGAAACCTCTAAAATTAACATGAAGGTGGATAGATGCAGGTAAATAGAGAAGAGTAAAATTGTGGAGTTTGTGGGATGCGTAAAGATATTTTTCCAGCTCGTCGCAACGTTTCTTTCATAGGCCATAGCATCTTTACAGATGTTATTAGCAGTATCATGGAAGTCAGATCGGGTGCATAGTCTACGGTGACATGGAGTGCTATTTGCAGCACGGCATTTCTTGCCACGGTTGTCGCAGTGCAGTGTGTCAAGCATTGCGTTGAAGCCTCTTTTGTTTTAGATTGTCCAGTCTTGGCCTCTTTCTTGTAGACATAATCTATCGTAAAGTTACGATTACGCGGGTTTCTTGTGTGATGATCAGCAAGTGAAAGTGTATTATTTTTACACTAAAATTTATGAATTTACCATAGCAACCGTTACATAGTTACGTTACCGCTAGATAGAGGTACTTAGCAGCAGTATTTTTTTTCTACAGAGCATAGCGTTCAAGAAGTTTATTTTTTTCAGTTCCTAATCGCGTGCAAGCTCTCATCGTCGCAGCGTTTGCGAACCGTTTGTTGGTCGCCGACAAACAACCTTAAAGGATAAACCCTGTTAGTCCGCGCCGTCCTAGCGCTTGAAGGATTACGTTAGTATTACAAAAGGAGCCCCTTCCGACCTGGAAGCAGAACGATTTGAATTTTAGGAACTATCGAGACCTTACCTAAAAAGACATAAATTATGTAGTATGTATGACGCGCATTTTGTCAAGTGTGTGCTAAAAATTTGTCAAAGATGCTAGATACTTTGACAGTGCGTATGTATCAATATTTTGATTGAGAAACTAAATTTTCAGAATCATTTCTGTATCAGTCTTTTAACTATAAATTTTGTTACGGCCAAATAATAAAGCTGGCTGGTTCCTAGCTCAAAGGATTAGCATAGCTATCCAACGCGGCAACGTAGCCAGCATTATAGGCTCCCTTCCACAAGGAAATAGTTTCGTTTTTGAATAGGGTAGTCTTATTTTTAATGAAGCATGTCTTAGTTTTAATTTTTTCTTGTTTGTTATTAATAAAACTAGTATACACCAATTATTAAAGGGCAATTTTTTAGACATAATTATAAGTAGGTAATAGGTAATACATACATATTGTGTAAATAATTATTATGTTCTTCAAAGCAGACACCCTGACTACTGAATCAGTTTCCAAGTGCCGCCTACGTACGTTACAATGTATCTAATTACTTTGACATTCAGCCGACAAATACCTATACCATATCATCTCATTTAACGAAGGCACAGAAATAAAGTTACACAATGCTCGCCGAAAAAATAACTTTATAATAAGCCTAAAAGTTTCAAACACCCTTGATTTCCTGCGGTGGGAATTTGAATTTTTTTCCCAGTGGCCGCTTTGTCCGGCCACAGGAATTGGCAAAAGCGCAAATCATGTGGGAGCTTATAAAGCTCGCTTTTAATGACATTCGTCCTTGCGGTCTTCGTGTGAACGGAAGAAATTCCAGTTATGTTTTTGATATCGCTGAGGAATCGTGTTTTGGTACTTTTGTTTAGAAACGTGTCACAGACTTTAAAACTTTGAGATAGTTTAGTTAGTAAATAAGCTATGTACAACCGGTATGTAATTAAAATAAATCAATATAATGTAGATTTTTACGAAATCACATTTTGAATCATGAAAAAAATAAGCTATTCATTATAAAGACATACGTTACAATTACTTCATAAGCGGTGATATTTATTAAGCTCGCTTTAGAAAAAAACGAAAAAATTTTATTTCTAAAGAAAACAGACAGCTGCTTATTTTCTAAACATCTTCCAACTCGTAGCACGAATCCTTTGATTTTTGAGAATCCTACCTGACACGTTGTACTCCAAATGTCTAAAGAGCTCAAACCTGTCTAGACTAGAATTTAATAACTAGATTCATCAGTAGAAGGGCCTTACAAAATTCTCCGACGAAAATTTTAATCTACCCTCGTCAGAGATGAAAAATTTACCGTCCACTTGTTCATTATAATTAATCCTTCCATTTATTATGTTAATTGGCATTGCAGGAACACTCATAATAACATTTTGTTATTTATTGCTGATAGTCAGAAGTGTTAAGAGTAGGTAATATTGGAAGCACTGGTAGGCAGATTAATGAAGCAATACAATTGGATTGTGAACTTTAAACATTCAAGTAAGGATATCAACTATACAGAGTGTTCTTGCAAGGGGGTGCCGACTTTTTGAGGTGAATGAAACCACCAATTTTACTATCGTTCAAACCTTAATTTTTTTCTGCCTCTCTATAAGTACATTATCGTCAATGGAACTGACTGATTTTGTGTGGGGCACCCGAAATTTTATTAAAAATTTCGACCATGCCCCTATAGTAAAAAAAATTTGGCACCCCCCGGCAATTCTATGAAAAGAGATCACAATAATACAAACTTATTTATTATAAATAAGATTTTACAAGCTTTTCTACATCGCATAATTATAAAACCCCTCGTCACAATAAAATTAATACCTTCTGCAGATTATAAATAATGTAAAATGCTAAGTAACCAAAAACCGTCATGGCTCTGAAGTTGTTCAGAAAGTGCTTTCATAAGGGCAAAAATAATAAGCTAAAATGAGGCGGTTCGGGCCATTATGCCGTCGAGCTTAGTTCTCTTTTGATGGATGCTCTCGATTTGAACTGACGAGCGTTTAAGCGTCGAACGCTGCCCTCGGGCATGTGCACAATGTCTCTAGCTAGAGAGTCTGTCGTTTTACTTTCATTTTGTTTGTAAAACGAAAAGAATAATCCTTGGCATTTAAATGCGGGAGTTTACTTCAGTAAACATCTTGTGCATCTTGACACAAATTCCAATATGCACTCAAGTACTTAGAAAATACGTAGAAGCAGAGACGATTTAAAATAATCTCTTATTGATTTTCAATTTAAAGTGTTCATGCTTTGTGACCGCAATCGTAAATGTACATTTCTATGAAATTCAGATAAGAATTATTTTGTATAGTGTGTGTGTGTGTGCCTTCAACTTTATGTTAAAGATGCTTTTGTCAAGACAGTAACAAGTTCGCCATTACCTTGAGTACTTTCCTACTTTATAATACTCGTAGGTAAAAGTTATCGCTTTAGCTTCTTCACACATTTTAGATGGGTACATAATTATTATTATTGTTTATATTGGACATAATTATTCATAATTGACGACGAAAATCTAACCATGCGTAAAAAGAACAGCACCGCATCAACTCGAGGCGTTCAGTATTCTTTTTTACTCGCTAGCAACTACGTAAAAAAATCTATGGAAAATTGCACAGCGCCGCTAGCGGTCACGTGCAGAACTAACATTTTTCATACAAAAGTTACGTCGTCGCTAGCGAGTGAAACCGCACGTATCTAAACTCATGGTAACAGTACTTATGCTTCAATCTCGCATTTCCAAAACGACGGTAATCTAATACAACCGAAGGCGATCTTGTAAAAACTTATTTGAGATAACTTGCACAAAATGCTTGTTTCCTTTTTTCCATATGGTTCTCTGAAACGACAGTTACCGGTAGCTGAAGCCAATAATCCCCCGCGACCGGCGATATCCACTCCGGTCAAGGACATAGTTTTTCCACGTTTTTCGGACACAAGTCAAAAGAGAACTGGGGGCGATTGCGGTCTAACTTAATCGGATCAATTTCCAGGCAGTTCAATTCCCACTTAGTGTAAACGAATATTATCTATATAATAATTTTATAATATTACTACAATGGTATAAATATTAATGTTTATGTTGTTAAATATATAATCAATATAGGCATAATGCGAAACTTGTGAAACGTTTATCTCACCATATTTACCTTAGAATATACAGACGTGGATACACTGTATATTAAATTATAGCCGTAGACTAAATACCATCTCTATTACTACGTTAGTTTATTCAAATTAAAATTAAATTCGTTTATTTTTCCTGAAAATAATATTATATTACACTATTCAAAATGATCGAGGTCACCTTTTAAGCAAAATATGCCTGTGAAAGTGACTTCGCTCTTCCATAGCTACAGTTACAATATATGGTTTTATTCTAAGCTGCTTGTAATAGTTTATAAAGTCTGACACCAATGTGGTTAACATCCTAATAGGAGTGAAGCCCTACAAAGTCGCCCCCTCTATCAACTTGCGGACGAATCCAGCAGTCCAATTTGTAACGGTTTCCTGTTGCCGCCCTTGAGGCTGGCATTGAGAAGTGTGCTTCTTGAATTTAAACAGAGCATCCTCAGTGCACAGGACGTGCTTGTTACGGCGAGTGTATGGAAAACGTGTGCAGCTGGTATATGGATAAATCGAATGTTGTGATTGGAAATCTATTGAGAAAGTACCAGATGGTACGTACGGTATTAATTTGTATGTTTTTCAATCATTTAGGTACAAGCCCAGAGTTTGCGGGAATACTCTAGTAGCGTATCATGTTGTAGCAATTAGTTTTAAGCCACTTTATTTGGAGTTCGGAATATGAACGTTGGTACTGGATTCTCCAAAAAACCTTGTACACCCCATTCCACTAAAAAAAACCATTGGTATTCTCCACTTTAATTGCGAAAACCATGTCTAGGTACAAACATAGACAAATTTTCAAAACGCGAGTCAAGACAATTTTAATTATACATTAAAAAATAGGTAGAATAAAAGTTACGTCAAACAATCCCTTGACACAACGGCAACAAGATTCAAGAAAAATATTTATAAATCAACTTTCGTTAATCACGCATCTGGCAAGATCGGCAAATGACTGAAGTGGGGGTGGCTTTTAATTAAAGAACTTTGTAAAATTCCGAAACGTCCAATAAACCTTGGGCAATCCGGGCGGGCAAGGTGCACCGTAATATTTTTATTAGCCAAGTTTTCGACGCGTAATGAAATATTTCATTTGGGCAACGTTTGCGTGAATCGTTCTCAAGATTCTGTTTTTGAACAATGTGGATTGTGGACTGGACTGGAAAATATATTTTGTTGAGTGACATATGAAATTATTTTATTTGTTTTTGGAAACTATTTTTATGACTCATCTTTATTAGCAATTTCACCTTCTCATCATTCATTATCATCACCAACGAATAATTCAAATATGGAACGTCATTTCGTATGAAATAGTGGACAGATAACGCTAATGGGAATTTATTCATAACATTATGTAAACAATCAGTAAACGTTTGATCTTTATTCACAGTTGATGACCAACGGAAGACGTTGATGATGTTCTGTTGCTGAGGGTTTTATCTTTTCAAGTATCAATAACCTGTTGATGTTGACAGCACAGCAAGACACGACATCAAACTCGCATATTCCAGCCTTTAAAGAGCTGAACCCTATTTTTGAGTCACCCTAGTCAAAAATTATCTCCTTTAAAAACATAACTCAATTTGTGGTTTTCGTTAGTTGTAATTGATTCTCGAACAAATAGAATATTGACACAAGTGATTCAAAAATAGAGCTTTCTGGACTATTATAATAGTAGATGTTCTAAGGAATAACTTAAACCACGTGCTAGGCTTGCCACCAAACTAAGATTTGGACTAAATCTCCGGCAGCCCTCGTCACGGCTGACGGACGGACGGACAATTAACTAACGAGCGCTTAGCGGAATCGGCTGTCAATGCTGACACGCAGCGTTGGGCGCCACTTCGAGCGTTTAGCTCACTCAATACAGAGTGTAGTTAGTAGTTACATACTCGATATATTAATTTAGTTATATAGATTCTATGAAGGTTAATATTACCATCAATACCAATCTTATAACTAAATGTTCCTTTTACCGAATTTATGATATTTTTGTTTTACCCCCATGCGGTTCTTAAGGAACGAGATAGTCCCAGATAGTCCATTGCTTTTCACGAAAAAAAAATTTACTGAGTAATTACTATTTTTTTACCGTTACATTCCTAATACTTTCGTAACTCCGTAAAGTTTGCACAAACCACAGACTAAAATAATAATAATTCGATCTTTTCCGATAAACAAGTGCCTTTGATGTTGTGATATTTACAATTTATATTCGATTCGAGTAAGAGTATTTTCACTTCTACCTATTTAAATATAATTTTTGCTCATTAACATAAAATAAAACAAATTGAAATTTGTGAACCGCCTGTTGTTCAGTCTAGCTAGTCAATGGTACGGTTCCATTCGTGCACGAGTCTGACTCGCAATTGGCCGGTTAATTTTTAGCGTTGACCTTTTTATGCCTAACTAAACGTACTTGTCCATTACAAATTGCATAAAAGTTAAGTTTTGTAAATTATGTTCAAAATTTAAATACCGTAACACGAATCAACCTTGGTCCAGCTTTTAATACTGGAGGTTCTTCTAATTGGCATAAGACGATTTGCACAACCTTCTTATGGAAAATGAGGAGAAAAGGAAAGGTACTTGCACTCTTATATCAATATTTATTGCTCTACATTTGTAAGAAGATTTTATAGGACCTTGTTTTTAGGTGACTAGCAATTCCCTGCGACTCCTATCGCGTACTTGTCGGACTTTGGACACCATGCTCAATTTCACCTATGGAAAAGGTTAGGAGATAATATGAAATGGTAATTTTTTTATTTATTTATTTAAAAACTTTATTGCACAGATAAAAGTGTACAAAAGGTGGACTAAATGCTAAAAGCATTCTCTCCCAGTCATACCTTTAGGTCATGCAGAGAGATTGTGATGGGTGCTGGAGAGTGTTGTAAATAGATATTAAAATTTGCAACAAAATACTAAAGTGTATAATAATAATATTAAATACATACCATAATATACATACTTACTATAGGTGTGCTATATAGGTTTTATCTTTCATGCGACAATTAACTTCTCAACATTCACACGCTTCTAGAGGGATATCGACTTGTCTTCACTTATAGTTAGATTGGTCAGTAGGTATGAGTATCTTGTGGTACTACATCTTTATCATCATCAAATTAAAGACCAAGGCTCTTGCCGGTGGAGTTTTTCCATTATTTACGCTCTTCCGCCGTCCTCTTGACCTCTTGATACGACAAATAACTTTTTCTTGGTCTTCCTCTGTTCCTTGATTTTTTCTATTCTTCCATCTATTATGGTTCCGATGAAGCTGTCATGTCGTATCAAGTGTTCCGCCATTCGCCCTCTTCTACTTTTAATTGTATCCATTAGTTTTATCTTTACCTCGACCATGTACTACATCTATTTTGTTACATATACATATTTTGTTGAGATTAACTAAAAAAGATTACAAGATACTCTATCTTGTAATATTTTCGTCTGTTCTGCGATTAAACCCTAGTTACCCCTCTTTAGTTTTATTTTTGTTTACGATACCTATATTAGCTGTAACTTTTGCAAGACCCATTTATTTCCATTAATCAAAATCTGTTTAGCTTCGACCACTGTGGTCGTAGCCTCCTAATATTACTAACATACAGACTTCTTAATACCTAGTCTATTATAGTACTTAGAGTGTGTGTAGTATTAATATAATTAGGATGTGCTAGTATAGAGGTACAATTCTCGTTTTAACATCGAATCTTTTAACCTTCATTGAAATCAATTAAAACAATTATCCATTAGTAACTAATTATACAGGGTGGAATTGCAAGGAGGTGCCAAATTTTTGGAGGTGAAAGGGACCATCAATATGAACAACTTTTACTATGGGGTCATGGTCAAAATCTTAAATAAAATTTCAGGTTCCCCATACAAAATCAGTCACCTACATTGACAATAATGTATGGAGAGGCAGAAAATAAAATTAATAATTGAACGATGGTCCCATAGTAAAAGTTGTTCATATTGATGGTCCCTTTCACCTCCAAAAATTTGGCACCCCCTTGCAATTCCACCCTGTATAATATAAGTAACTCAATTTGAACCTGTTTATAGTAAACTAGCGGCCCGCCAGCGACTTCGTACGCGCGTAATAGTTTTACTCCGTTTGGTTCCCATAGATAGATCGTAGCAACAATATTTATAAGCCTATACACATTAAACTACTTCTATAGCCTTCCCTCATAAATTAACTGACTAACAATGTAGCTAACATATTTTATAACCGGAACGAAATGGAAATACTTACTACGCCTATCGTCAATCGTATATTTCTTTCGAGAGCTAATGAAAAAACCAGGCTATACTCCGTGCGCTCACAAAGCATCATGCCACATACAGGCTTTGGGAGAAGCAAATTTCTAAAAGTCTTCTCCCGCTACCTTAAGAGTTTGGACTTGAGCTTTGTTTATAGTAATAGCGAATACTCTACTTTCTTGAATTCAAAGGGTTAATTCTATGTAGGGATCTACCCCAATATCATCATCAATACCCAAAAGCCGTCCACTGCTAAACATAGGCCCCCACGAAAAGTTTGCAAAAAAAAGATTGGACACCCTTCGACCACAGAAACAGCGTTGAACTTTGATTAAAGTAAAATAGCGGAAGATAGGTGACGCGCCACTCGTAAGTGGACCGCTAAAATCAGGCCCCCGTCGCCTAATTTCCATTGGATTGCGAGTGCGGGTGACATTATACGTGTGACGTAAGGAATGTTTAGTGCCATTTTTTAGCTGACAATTAGTATGACATGCCGTATCTACCGCTATTTTACTTTAATCAAAGGCGTTGAATGTCCACCGACAATATGAACAGATGACCTGCAATCTACACTGTACACAGACCGCTTGATACCTACCCTGTTTAAACACGCATTTTCTCTCAAGCATTTTCTCGAGAGCAACATCAATAACAAACATGTGTCAAAACATTGTGTCTCAGACATGTCAAATGATTGTCAAAAATGATATACAAAATATTTTTATCTTTAGCACTAAAGAGTTTTGATATCAACTTCGAAGAAAATCACCCCCAGAATAACTTTGTAACCCTTTTTCACCCCCTTAGGAGATTAATTGCAATAAAATAAAAAAAAATCTTCCGTCAATTCTGTAAAAGAATGCGTATGCAAAATTTGAAGTAGATTGGACCAAGGGATCACGTTGTTCCATACAAACTTTGCACCCCTTTTTGACCCCCTTAGGGGTAGAATTTCGAAAAATCCTTCCTTATCGGATCCCTACGTCATACAAAGAACACACTCTCCCAGTTTCAGGATACACAATTTCGTTTAAAGGTATGAAATTAAATGGCGGCACCTGTCGCAAAACGGACATCCTGTTCACTATAACGATATTTGGAGCAACTCACTTGCTCACGTCTCAACATATCATATTAAAATATCATATTATGTTATAAAGTAAGTATGTACGTTATTATGTTGGTATTTTATCATGTGAAAAAAGTAATAACTCGTATCCACCGCAGACGTCGAGTAGTATTTTTTAATATCACGATAGAAAAATGGGTTCAAATGCTTTTATTTATGCTGGTAGATGCCTTTAGCATTAAGTCCAACTTTTTTACACTGTTTTTGTGCAATAAAGTTTTTAAATAAATAAGTTATAAGGTAATGTAATAACAGAGTCAACTTGAAGGTTTAATAAAACTTATGCGTAAAGGATTTAAAAATATGATACAATACCTTTTACCGCATCCAGATTACTACTTTATTAACTTAGAATAGTATGGATAAATAAAACTTTCTGAACTGAGTAAACCGTTAAAACTGTTTCACATTTATGTATAAACTATTCAGTACACATAAAAGTTTCACATTCCGTTCACATTTGACACAAAGCTGAAGGTAGATTAAATAGAGTTTGCCACCGAATCGCAGAAAGGTTTAGAGTGCCATTCCGTGTATTTTCACGTCACCTTCACATCGGAAGAAGTTTGGACAAGTCGACAGTCGTCATATGGAGATCAGGGCCCCTATTTTTGAATCACTCGCGTCAATATTACGAGTGATTTTCGTTGTTCGAAAACGAGTTATTTTTTTTGACTTTAAAATATTCGAACGATAATCACTCGCCATCTTGGAGCGAATGATTCAAAAATAGAGCTCTAGAGACATTTGACACGGCTTAAGGCTTTGTTCAATAAGTATTTTACTCAGAGCGTGCAAGTCAGTGCAAAACCTATTCACCTTAAAGAATTTTCAGGCCTGCTTCATTGACACTTAAGTAATTGTATGAAGAGATCTTCTTCTTCTTCTTTTGCCTCGCCTTATCCCGTTACGCGGGGTCGGCCTTCCCAATCATGTGACGCCATTTGTTTCTATCTAGAGCGTCTTGCTCTTGGAGTCCTAATACTCTCATGTCCCTTTGGACATTTGTCATCCAGGTGGTATGGGGTCTTCCCCTTCTCCTTTTCTTGGTATCAATGGAAAGGCACTTCTTAACCACGTGGTTTTCGGGCCTTCTCATAACGTGACCGTACCATCTTAGTCTGGCCTCCGAGATTTTATGGGTTATGGGGGTCACTTTGAAACTCCCTCGAACGTATTCATTGCGCACCTTATCTTTAAGCGTAACACCGCCCGACCAACGCAACATACGCATCTCCGTTGATGTATGAAGAGATATAAATGTCAAATAATATGAGCAATTTTAAAAAGCTAGAACTTACATACTCGCACCACAACTTCTTATACTATACGTCAACAATCACAACGAGTCATATTACTGTATTTTTTGATCGTATACTGTGGCTTATAATAGGACAATAATATAGTAATAATAGTAGTCCCCCTAGCCGATTTCGACTACGGTCGCCAGTCACAACGACTAATCAACTGCGCGGGACATATTGTAGTGCACAAGTGTGTGCGCAATCACAGGTACACTCTCTTTTTCTTTCACTCTCATATGGGACAGCAATCTGACACGACGGGAGAGATATCAGGCGCAGGACCAACGGCTTTACGTGCTTTTCAAGGCACGGGGGTGAAACACCAACTTCCAAACTCCGGGCTTCCCTGAGAATTTCTGACCAGTAAAACCCAGGTACATATTTTTGGTCCGACCTGGGAATCGAACCTGGGATCTCTGGCGCAGCCGTTGCTTTAAAATGCGACCCTCTAACCGCTGCGCCACCGAGGCAGTAACAACAAAATATAGACAGTATCATTTGACTAACATTGTTGCTGGGCAATTATAATTATAATCCATAACATTAATGAATTTACGAGCTATGCTAATGCTAGTGGTCTGTCGAAATTGTGTCTAATCACAGAGCGATTATTTTAAATGATCAGCGGATATTGGCGTTGAAGAGTGGAATATAAGTGGCAGATACAGGATGTTCCTTAGTAGTTCAGTGCTGGCTAGTGATAACAATGCGGTGGTTCGGTTTTGTTCTGTTGGCGCACGCTGCGCTAGCGCAAGAGGTGTATGACGCGTACTTTGGAAAGCCAATTACAGATCCTAGAAGAGGTTTTCTTGCAAATCTAAACGCTACGGGGTATGTACGAGTAACAAACCGTTGTTATTTAACATGGGGGAAAAATGGGTTAATAGTGCATAAAAAGGATATCTACATAAAGTAAGCCCAACCAGTGGCCTGCTCTGGACACAAAACCCGATCCAATGATAATAGCCATCCCTGTCACACATACCAGGCCGTGTATGTGTGTAACAGGGTTAGCTATATAGTTCAGAGTAAGGCTGCTGGTCTAGTCTAAAGTCAAGAACAAAACCATTTCGAATAATAAATAAAATTTACAAACAGACAGTCATTAGAAATGCTTTTTAAGTCAAAAACATTACCAATCTTCCGTTGCCTTTCCTATCAGGCAATGAAATAATGACTTAAATGGATATACGACCTTTACTGTGCGGGAGCGCGAAAATACATAAAAAAACTTTTATCATATATTTATATATATAAATTTCACATATTCGACCATAAAAATGAGCATGAACTATGCCTACAATAAAACATGTGCATTACTACAATAAAGCTAAAGATACCTTTCAACTCACAGACCATGCACAGTCACCGTGGCGCCATGCAGGAAGGACGAGGGCCGACGGGTGGACGGCACCTGTGTCAATCCCAAGTACCCTTCAAGGGGCGCCTCACCAACCCCTCTACTTCGGATGTTACCAGCTAGATTTGGTGTTGGTGAGTTTCATATGAACTTACTTGCTAACCAGATGATACATGGTCGCCGTGGCGCTATGCAGGAAGGACGAGTGCCGGAGGGTGGACCAACTGCGAGAACCTTAAGAACCTCTCGAAGAGTGCCACACCCACCTCAATGCTTCGAATGTTAAAATCGAGATTTTGTGTTGGTAAGTATTACAACATTGAAAAATCTAACAGACTAAACAATAAGCCTGCACCCCAATCACTAACATTTGACGTAGGTATTCATCACGTAACCGTAGCGAGTTTACGTCAGTCGGCAGCACAAAGCACTTCCGTGTCGTGTAGTAAGCTCGAAAGCAGTACCGCACATGACGTCATACTAACGTAAATATGGCACGTCCAGAAACAAGTTAACACGTTCCGGGACACTATTCCAGACACAATAGATGTTTTATTGTTTTCACGGCTATAAGCGTTCACTGTCCCGGAACGTATTAAACAATCTATTTAATTGAAATTATTGAAATATATTGTGTTATTTGACGACGCGTTTGGTGTATTGGTTAGTGCTCCTGACTATTATGCCGGCCGTCGCGGGTTCGAATCCCGCAAGGGGCAAATGTTTGTGTGATGAGCACGAACATTTGTACCTAAGTCATGGATGTTGTATGTATTTAAGGCGCTATTGCTCCGTTTTATCCAAATTTCAACTCCGTTCGTGTTAGTTTTACAACACGAGAAGTACACGTGTGGTTCTAAAATTTACATATATTATATTTGAAGATATTATCTTTAAGACTGTAAAAGCCAAAACACGATTATTAATACTTTTCTCGATAGAAAATAAATCCAAAGTGAGCTCTGAATAAAACATAAGTTCGTATTTATGTCTGGAAATACATCAATAAATGGTATCAAAAATATACCAATAGATAGAACGTTTCATTATCTTTCGAACCGTAAAGACAGATTTTTGATTTTCAATATATTGTTTACCTAAAAAGTGAAAAGTTGTCAAAATGAAGCAGGACGCGCGCGCGTTCGCGACGCTTATCGTCTATTCAGTGCCCGTCGAGGCGTTCCCGAGTGTGGTCACGTCACTTTTTTTCGCTCCGCCAAATCCCGAGTGTAACGGGCTTTAATCAATTGTTTTTATAAAAAAAATGTATCAGAACCAATTTCTTTTTGTTTAAAATCGTAGTAATGTGTGTGATTTGTTTAATAATTTAATAAAATATTGCTAATGATATAGAACAATAAGTAACCAAAGTCTAAATAATGGGGTATAGTACTATGAAGTGCAGAAAATTGAAACCTCGAGCTTATAAAAAAATGCTTAGGGAAAAATTATAAGTATTTTTACTTATTTTTTTTTTAATATGCATGAGTACACCGTATTGTTCCGTTTTATGCTTTTGCTGTTATATTAAAATAAGATAAAATTGTATTTACCTCCATGACGTGCCAAAGTCTTTTTTGTTGAAATTGGTCAATAAGCTATATTATTCCCAAATTTATACAAGCACCATCTCTTGATGATAAAAAAAACATCTGATAGAATTATACCTAAAACAAAACTGCTAATTGATTTCGTTTCTTAGTTCGAACGTTTGAACCATAGCAAAAAAAGGGACAGTATATTTTGTTGCTTATTTACCATGCCTACTTAATATTGTTTTATATGCCTTCAATAAATGATTTTATTATTTTAACCAAATGAGAAAGTTGAGGAACTAGTTATTTGTACATTAATATTATTTGATGGTTTTACAATATTTTTAACACTCACAGTGTCATATTTTATTCTTAAAAGATGAAATATGAAACCAAAAATTGCGCACGGGCGTTATCATTTCTAAGTTGAATTTATTCTGTAAAGAATAACTACTTGGCCCGCTGTTGCATAAACAGACGGGTAGATGGCGCTAACGTCACGCAATGACGTATCAATGAGACCAAGAATTTCGCGCGGTGGACCGACGGCACGGTAGCTCAATTGGAAGAGCAGTTGGCCCGGATAGCCAGAAAGATGCTGGTTCGAATCCCGCCCGTGTGCAATTTTTGGTTTCATATTTCATCTTTTAAGATTAATATTATTTGTTTATTTGCGAATTGCATAAGATTGCTATAATGTAGGTCATTTTCAGTGCTTCTATGCCCAATATAGCTTAAAAAGTGATAGTTTTTTTTAAACTACTTGCCTACTTAATATTGTTTTTTTTTTATGCCTTCAATAAATGATTTTATTATTATAACCAAATGAGAATTGATTAGAACTAGTAATTTATAAATTTGTATTATTTATTTATTTGTGAATTGCTTTAGATCGCTATAGCATAGATAATTTTCAGTGCTTATAAGCTCAGTAAAAAAACTGCAGATACTTGCTTGGCAGCTGATCTGTAAAGCACGATGCTTTTAGGTATAGTACATAATTTTTATTCAATACAATAATATATTTCATGATGAAAAAAATCATATTTGATGGCAAGACCTAAAATTAAACAGCTATAGATAGTGCCATCCACGAAGGCGCGCGCCATCTTTCGTTCTAAACGTTTTAAGTACATGTGTGCAAGTGTTTGGCAGTATTTGATGATGCTATAATGAATTTAATTATTACATATTTATTTTATGATATAAAAATATTTGCCAAACACCCCACACCCCGCGCTATCCTTATTCAAAAATGAACGCCGCACGCCTTTGTTGATGGCACTACCTATAATTGATTTGGTTTCTATGGTATTCGAAAATTTTAACCATAGCATATAGATAGTGACATCCACGACGGCTCGCCCCACCACTCGTCCAAATCGTTTATAGTACATGTGTGCAAGCTTTTTCCAACATTTGAATTGAATTTGAAACATCCTAATGACTTACGTATGACAAGCACACTACAAAAAATCTTAGACGAAGTATATTATAGACTTGACAGCCGCGTTCACCCGTATGAGACAGATATAAAGTACTTACGTATTTTGGGGTGGCCATGTTCATAAAAATTTACTCCCCACCCATATAAATACACTAGTAACCTTAATTACAATAAATACTTAATTTTACAGTCAAAATCTTTATTTATTTGTACAAAAAAATATGAACATAGGGATAAAACAAAAATTGTGTACAAAAAAAATGTTTAAGAAGGAAATAGGATTTTTAACGTCATAGAACAGAATAAGTCCGCCAATTATACAACTTACAGAGCAATAAAGTTTAAATAAAATAGTCAACAAATAACTTTTATGGGCCGTTAAATGATGTAAGTTTATTAAATAATAACATAAATACGCAACATAAATTTGTTGCGTACATTCAAATATTTGCCAAATAAGTTATCCGTTGCTTTTTCTGAAAGCATTCGGTTTTAAAATGGATAGAACACATGCGAGTGTGCTTGGTAGACTGCCAGTTTTGCCGTCCAGTCGCTGCAATCCAAACCTTTAGTACCGTCTCGTCTTTTGGAAATCTATATAAATGAACACAAATCATAATTAGTTCAAATAATAATGATCACTACAACGCATGAAATGTTCATCCAGCAATTAAAATACATATACGATTTTTAAAATTAGTCGATTGTAAATTACCCTTAAATCGAGAACTTTTACCCTTTGTATTGTGGTATCCCTAAAGGCAACGATAACCCAGCAAAATTTAAAATACTAACAAAATGGCTACCGTAATAGCCATAACCCACAGAGTTGAGCCATAGACGACCTTTTATATTTGGTCAGGTAATAATACAAAAATATTTTACAATTCGATTGATAATTCACTACTTTTTTCCACTATTATGTATGTTCTTTTATAGGATTTAAGATTAATGCACTTCGATGCAGGTAAAACATATAGGAACAATATAAATGAGGCTTACTTACGTGTGAAATGTTATGTTTTCATATTTACGCTCAGTACGGCTTTTACATCCAAGCACACAACAATTTACCATGTTGAGTAAGTAAAACAATCACTCCGTAATCCACAAAACACTTCACTTGCACAAATTTTATTTTAAATTTGCAATTTTATTGTATTTTTCGCATAGACGTCAAATGTCTGCCCTTATTTTTAAATTGTGGCAGGCCGAAATTACCTATGAACGGTGATAAGGACAAAAACAATATCTGCGTCTCTCTCACTCTTAAGTACTTTTGTATACAGCCATCACTTTCTAACTTGTCAATTTTAAATATGTGTCAAATCTACAGGATACATAATCTAAGCAAAAAATACACTCAAAGGAAAAGATGCTCAACTTAGATCATAAAATTAATATTTTTATCAGAAGAGAAGAAAAAGTAAGAACTGTCAAACGAAACCAATTTTAGATGACAGTAACTACTAATATTTGGTTCTGAAGTTTACGCGAATACTCATTACAAAAAACCGGTTAAGTGCGTGTCGGACCCGCGCACTGAGGGTTCCGTGCCACCCTTAACTAAATTCAGGGTCCACTTACTTTCACTTAACGAAAACATCACAATATATTGCGACAGCAAAAATAACTTTGTTTTTCATAGTGTTTGTATGAAAGACAAAGTTATATTTGCGGTTGATAAAAATGTGCAATATCTCAAAAACTACTGGTTCGATCTCCTTCAAACCAATTTTCGTTGCAAGTTTTTGTTGAGATCTACATCGTATATTTTTTTCAAAATTTTCACTTTCTTAGTTCAAAAGTTAGAGGGGGGGGGACGCCCATTTTACCACTTTGGAAGCGTCTATATCTCAAACCTTACACTTTTAGAAAAAATGGTTTTAGAAACCTCGACATCATTTTAAAAGACCTATCCATAGACACCCCACACGCATAGGTTTGAGTAAAAAAAAAATTTTTAGGTTTTAGTTTCATGTATGGGAGCCCCCCCCCCCCCTTAAATATTATTTTTCTTACTTTTTGTATCTGAATCGGAAAGCGGTGAACAAAATACACCTACCTACCAAGTTTCAGCTATGTGATGCTTATAGTTTCAGAATAAAGTGGCTGTGACATACGGACGGACAGACAGACAGACAGACAGACAGACAGACAGACAGACAGACTTGACGAAACTATAAGGGTTCCGTTTTTTGCCATTCGGCTACGGAACCCTAATAAAACACAATTTTACGGATTGATTTCGCGAACGTTTATTTTTATTTTATGCCTGACGTTTCGAATGCTTTACAGCATCCGTGGTTACAGGCAGACTAAGGTGTTATTTGTCATTACATAGTTATGAAAAATTAAATTAAACTACCGTCACTCATTAATATTAATTGATGTTCCTATCCACGCAGAAAGAGCTTACAGTGTCTTGAGATCTTGCAGTATGAGATGTGGGTTGTGTCTTCAAAAGAATAGGATCCCATGCCGGTGGAAGTTTCCAACCATCTTCTCTATTAAAATTAGGGTATTTTCTTATTTCTATGGCCTCACGTAGCATGCGAGGAACAAAACGCCGTTCTTTCGCGAGTACCTTAGGTTGGTCAAAACGTATGAAGTGGTTAGGTTTATCCAAGGCATGTTCACATACTGCAGATTTCCGGATACGTATTTTCCGGATTTACTCAACATTCTCAAATTATATCCAGTCCAAAATGTCGAATTGATAACCTCTTTTTTAGTTTTGTTAAAAAAGTAAGTTATTACAAAAAAAACCTCATATATTTTTTAACAATTAAGCCTTCAAGGATTTATCCTTAATTTTTTTTCATGAAATTTGTAAGGTAATAAGAATTTAGTTTTTTTTTCAAATCTAAACCTGTTTCGTTTCATTTAAATCTTTAGCAAATGCAATAGGTACATAATTACCATGACAACATACAAAAAATAATAAAAATTTGAGAAGGAGAAGTATAATTATTTAATACTGCAGTTACTTTTACTGTGGTACAGTTATTGCTCGATCCCGAGGCGGGGTCATTGCCCGCTTCGTCCACGCGATGATTTAGCTTACTTCGCATTCGTATTTGGCGTGAGGGGTGAGGGGAACCATTTTTGCCCGATGCGGCCGAAAAAGCTCGCCTTAAGTATTTATGGGAGACGCCCCCGTCATAAACGTTGTCTGGTACTTCGTAACACAAGGAAGAAAATTCCTTACCACGAAACCAGACAATTGGTGTGTAGTCTGGCGCATATTTATTTATTTATTCGAGATTTGTGTGAGATTCAAGGGGTACTGGTAATATTCATTCCATAAGTGTTATACTCGTAATAAGGCATATAAGACGACATCAACACTATACCAATCAGTAAAGGAAAAAGTAAACAAGCAAGCCATGTTGTTAGGAAATGAATGCAGTAGTTATAATAAAAATATCACCATTTGTATAGTTAGTCAATATTACATTACAAATACACAATACACATACAACATTCTTTATTGTTTCACATTTAAAAATTACAATTACCCATCTACTTTTCTACGTTTGAACAAGACATTCCCTAATTTGTGGATATCGAATAACATTTTAGTCTGAGGTTACTATTTTTTGTCTGACATTTAGTCGGCACTACCGAAAGGTGCTATTCATGATAATTCGTATATCAAACTATTGCACCGCTCATTTACATGATACAATACGAGTAATTACAACGAAATAATTGATCGAGTCCTTCTTCTGACATTTATATGCATTGATAATTAAAATCGCATTAGCAACAGTTGCATGCTCCAGCTGCACAATACGCAACGCTGCATCCGCATACAAGGTTTTATGCTAAACCACAGAATATATAATAGTACTAAACATTATACTGCGTTATGCTTATGAGTGTGCGGTATTTTCGCACATTGCTTATTAGCATTCCTTATGCACAATTAGCAGCACACATAGTATCGTAACAAAAACAAGTTCTTGAAGTTAATTTGGAAATCTGAATCTTTTTTTTTATTTCCGATTGATTAAGGTTATCATTAAATTAAGTGTATGAGATTTTGTTGCTCTTTTTAACTAGTAATTTTGATCTTATCAATCAAAAATTGATTCGGTCTTGAAATTTTGTCCACCGCAAATAAAACATAAACAATGAGCCTTTTATGGCATATATTCTATATACTTACATACTTTCACCTATTTTATTGGGCCATAATTTATGTATTTGAAAGGTGTTTGAAAATTGTTTGAAAATTGTAATTACACGTTTATGTGAATTAACTTCCATTAGTTGCGGGAGATTATTATGCTATTCGAATGAAAGAAAACCTTGTATGGAGCAAAAATTATAAATCGTTCAATAACCACACTTGTAAAAATCTACAGGCAACAATCTAAGGCCATCCTCAGACGGGTCGGAGCTGCCGTCCACCCGACTCCTGCGCACCAGGCTGCTGAGCGATGGATACCCACAAGACCACGACTTCAACACGCTCTCCACGCACGTACTTGTGTTCTCAATCGTCGATCTGGTTGACTTGACTGTACTGCGTGAGTATTCAGTGATACATTACACAGTAGGGAGCACTTCAGGTTTTATATTAGTACCAAAATAATGTTTTTAAGAGTTTTCCTCGATAATTTAAAGAGTAGAGAACCAAGCATTAGCTTACCCCTATTATTTTCGACATAAATCACTACATTCAAATACGGATAACGATTCGATTCTTTATTTCTTATTCGAAAATAAATCTGGAGCAGCAAAGCTTCGTTTGATACGGATTCATGAATGAGATTTTCATGAGGATATGTTACAAAAATTGTTGAAATTGAACACATAGGAGTGATATTCATATACCTTATCAAATTAAAAGTTTACTATCAAATATTCAGACAAAAGAGTCAATTACCAACAAAGAGAACCTCTAACTGTCTAAACACTTCTCTTCGTAAATATTCAAATCCCCAGTCCGCTACGTCATTGTCAGCGACTGCTGCGTCGGCAACACGCCCAACCGAGTCAACCCGCAATGCATCCCCATACCGGTGCCTGAAGACGACCCCTACTTGCGCAGGACCGACGTTCGCTGTATGAACCTGACTCGGTTCCAAACCTATCAGGATATAGGCTGTCTCCCGAATACATTGCCAGCTGAAAGAGTGAGTTTCGTCGCAACAATTACAAATAAGCGATACTTGCGCGGGACTGAAGTCTGCACTTGTTTATTCACTATCTCTATTAGATCGAATACTTTACACTTCTTACCAAAGAGTAACGCCTAAGCTACCGCTTATTCTAGGAAATATATGAGACTGGGTATTTAAGCACAATAGCTACTAACTATCTAAAAGAATTATGATTAGAAGGCTCATTAATCCATTTAATTACTATTATATATTCTGTGTTTATAGAATAATTAAAATTAAGAAAATAGAAAATATTCTATCTTTAAAGTTAATTTGTAGTGTAATCAATTCATCCAAAATTTGTCGAAACCTCTTACATATTTTCATTTTAGTACAACCTGCAAACGCCACTAGAAGATCTTTCAGTCGTCTACGGGTTTACTGCCGAAAGGGAGACGCAACTCAGGACATACGAGGGCGGTCTGCTGAGGTCTGAGAACAAAGATGGTGTGGAAAGGCCTCCTGGAACTTCTCCAATTTGCTTACTCAATAGAAGACCACGGGAAAACGCGTGCTATGAATTTGGTATGCAATTGAAAGATTTTTGCTGATTTTTAGAGTTCCGTATCTCGTAAGGAAAAAAACGTAAGAGTTCCTCTTATAGGATCACTTTGTTGTCCGTCCGTCTGTTTGTCCCTACCCTTTACCTCAGGAACATGTGGAGGTATCGAGCTGGAATTTATATCAAATACTCAGGTTTACGGTCCCTTGAAGCTGTTATAAAAAAATCCTTGCCAACGCAATATATTTAATAATATTTTTTTTCGTCTCGTTTTAACTTTTTCATGTTATTTATATACTTTTTCTTTGCTTGTAATTTCGTGTAATATTGTGTATATGTGTGTTGGTGATGTTATTTCATTAAATACTTTTTCTTTCTTTTCTTTATTTCTTTCTTTCAAATTTTCGACGCTTGCAAGATAATCTAAACATACAGGGTACTTCTTGTAAACTTTTTTATGATCACGAGTAACCGGGTCAGCAAACATGCTGAATAATTGATGCATACATGAAATAATTCATAATACATTTTTCTTATTTCATTGGTGTATTCAAATTCAGCTGTGTCTATCAATACTTGCTGTGTTTCTCAGCACTAGCACACATTTTATTCCAAAGCAGTGGTAGAATATTAAGTGCCCTGTGTCCATTGTATAAAAAAAAATTACCATGTATGTTTGAAAACATCTCGTCCTAATATTGTTTTTTGCTTCTTCTTCTTCTTCTTCTTCTCAGCATCCAAGAGTCCACTGCTGAACATATGCCTCTTGCATGGCTCTCCAAGATGCTTTTGATGCGGCGATTCTGATCCAGGTCGGCCCTGCCGTCTTTATAATGTCGTCCGACCATCGGGCAGGTGGTCTGCCGGCACTTCTGCGATTGGAGGATTTTAAGCTTTTTGCTTAAAACCCTCCAATTTTGTTTTTCTCCCTCTTCATTCATTTCCCTTTTCATTTCCCTTTTCATGCTCATAACATAACCCTCGAAATCATTTTTCGAAACCAGGTGACAGTTACGACGGCAACGCCCTCGCAGGCATTTACTTGACGGCCATGTGGTTCTACCGGGAGCACAACAGGCTGGCCCGGAAGCTGGCTGCCATCAACCCTTGCTGGACAGACCAGCAGCTGTTCGAGACCGCCAGACAGATCAACATTGCGCAGTGGCAGTATATTCTGTTCTATGAGCTGATAGGGCCTATACTGGGTGAGGTTTTAAATGTCTTTTTTTTAAGTATTTATAATTCGCAATCTTACATAAGCATAGCTGCGAAGATAGATATGTCGCCTGTTTTGTTCTGTAATGTAGATCTACATAGGGCCGTTAATCCCACGGGGACATCGCGTATTTGTTTTTTGCGGGATACCATTTAGCAGTATGCGCCTTTTACTTGTTTATTTTATTCTTTATTGCACTGACAATGTAATGTAAAAGTAACGAAATTTATGCTTAAAGCATTCTCTTTATAATATTCAGACTATACTGATTCCGTTTTGTCATTTAAATAGACACTTTTCACTTCTAAAATTATAGTATTCACAAACACAGTTACCACGGCAACGCTGTGAAAGATAGGAATATACAGCGCGCCGCTTTATCGGTTGGTTCAAGCGAGATAGACTTTTGACAGGACTCAGTAATGCAGTGATCCTGCAGATCTGGACTGCCCTGGGAAACGGCCCATAGTTAAAGCCTTTCTCTAATTCTTAGCTTGAAGTCTTGTAGAAATTATGAAACGAGAAGACGTTACACTATTAAAAGAATTGATCAGAATTAATCACTAAAGTTCTTTTTTTTTTCAGGTTACGAGAACGCCATGCACGCCGGTATATTGTTCAACACGGACGGCTACGTCAACGATTTCGACGAGAGCTACAAGCCGGGGGTCTACCACGAGTATGTGGTTGGCACGAGGTGGTTCCACACGTTCCAGGACGGGAGGACTGAGTAAGACCCTTTGATAGTTCTTGTTTTGTCTAGAACTCTACTCTTAAGAGCTGCGAGTCATCAGAACCTTTAGAACTTTTGATAACGTTGTTTCATTAAAACCAACTGATGAACATGATTTCCCAAAGCACGTAGACAAGTTTCTTGACAGTTGATAGTGATTTCTAAATTTTCATCAAACTGGACTCAAGACGTATATTGTGTCCTCATTACATTTACCAAATTATCTGGGTGCACTTACAATACAGCACAACAACAATCAATATTTATTGAGCCATATCACAAACAAGAATTTGAGAATCTTCTATAATTCGTTTTTCAAATACGTACTATTTAAAACTAGACAACGAAACATTTACTTTTCTTGCGTTTTACAGTCTATACAGCAACGAGGGCCACTACCTCGGTACCCGCACGACGGTAGACGACGAATTCCGATCAGGTATCCTGGAGGTCAACAACACTGAAGCCGACCTCACCCAGGGGTCCTTCAGGCAACCGGCCGCCAAGTTTGACTACACAATCGAGCCTGATGTAAGATCTGTTGTACAAAAATAAGAAAAAAAATAGCCAAGTGCGAGTCGGACTTGCCCATTGAGGGTTCCGTGCCAACATTAACTGTGCACTTACTTTCATTTTAGCCATTTTGCTGACAGCAATAATAACTTTGTTTTTTGTATGAAAGACAAAGTTTTTTGCGGTTGTTGATAATGGTCTATCTATATGTCAAGAACTGCCGGTGCAATCTCGTTTAAGCCAATTTTGCCAAGTTCAAAAGTTAGAGGGGTTTCATCATGTAAAAAGAGAAATTTCTCAGAACTAAGTTGAGTGGTGAAATAAGCCTAATCGAAGCGCTAAAACGCTGATGGTGCTATACAATTATGTCGATAGTCTGAAGTATCATAACTACTTGTTAAAATTCAAATCTGCAGTAAAGGAAGCACAAAGTAAAATGATGTATTTGGTAACAAAAAATTTGGGGGTGTTGCAGTCATTTAGTATTGCCATAATACTATTCAAATCGAGCACGTTAAAATTTCAGAAATGAAATAGATCAGTCCCGTTTCTAAGTAGTGTATTTGGTAAGACAAGTCGCAATGTAAATAAACAAAACTTTGATTAGTTTCTGTTTGATTGACGATTGGATTTGTCCCCGAATCCGACTGAGTACGATTTAATCAATATTGAATGTTTATCTTAGGAAGCTTCGAGCTATCTGACCGTTGAAAAGCGCTCTTCTGCGAAGTAAATCGGCCTTATTTTTCCTAAGCAATTACAATAGAACTTGGCCTGTTTGTTTAATAGATAAAAATGCCAACATGGCAAACTAAAAACTGACTAATACCTAAATGGAGAAGAAAATTTACATTATTTACTTCTGCTAGTAGCCTATTGCTTTATCGTATTAATTGAGTTATTTTGTCCGAGTGTAAAGCCTACATGCCTTTAATGCCTGACTGTAAAAGTTTTTGTACCTGATTTAAAGACTACTATATTAACAGACCCCAGTAGCCTAGCAGTAGTTTTTTTATTTTTTTATTTTAAGGCTAAGCAGATATTTGTCGATCGCACGACACGTTTCCACTTATAAGGTAAATGACACAGTTTTCAACCTGCTCCACAGATAGCAGAGCGTATTTTCGGAGAACTGCAAACAGCCTCGGACCTGAGCGCGATTGACATGATGCGCAGTCGCGACCAGGGGCTTCCACCCTACAATGAGTACCGCAAGATTTGCGGCTTGCCCGTGGCGCACACTTTCGAGGACCTACACGATACTATTTACCCTGATGTGAGTAATGAAAACTTGCGATAATGTAATTTTAAGTACGGAGATTGAAACTTGAGAACTTCTTTAAGTCATTGAGTTAATTTATTACGAGACGTTTTTTTTTCTTTTATTTTTCGTTCCATATAAATTAGAGTCTGGACTGGCAGGGAAGCACGAATCTTTAACGTTATGTAGATGCAAAAAAAATACATAAATATTAGATATAAAGAAAGAAAAAGCATTTCTTGATAAAGGGACAACACAAACACATACACACACACACATACGCACGCATGTTATACCACGGAAACAGATGAGAATCGCTCATTGAGCATCGACCCCAATTATTCGGCCCAACAAGTAATTGCGTCAGCCGGCGACACGAGGAGCTGAGTCGACACCACGTACAGCCCCGGCGCATCGTGACCCTCCGCTGCGCCTTCCGCGCCACTTTTGTTCCAACTTTGAACATCGTCAATCGCACTTAGAAATAATTAAATTGTAATTTTTTAATTTCAATAAACTTATAATAATTAAATTGGTTTTTTGTATCCACCGTTGTGGCCGTTCGTAATTGGCGCAGTCGGTAGGATACTCGCGGTCGGTTTCGCACTTCATCGAGAAGATTTCCGTTTCGGACTCGAAGCCCTCCGTGTGGCTCTCAAGTCGCATCCCGAGTATCCAGAACCTACGACGTACCGCAGCGCAGGCATCCAGACATCGATACCGCCGGAGCAAAGATACCAAGAAAAATGAAATTGTAAGTACACTTGAATCTTTCATGTGTTGCTTCCTTCTTACTGTGTAATCCAATTTTTATCCTAGTGTAAATTTCCTTTGCCAAAATTTTCCATCCCAGGCAATCGGGGTCCGAGTCCCCTAGGGTAGCTAGAGCTAGTAGATTAGACGCGAATAGGGACATATCTCCTTTGTTAGACGTAATTAGTGAGGAAGAAATTATAGTTAACATGTCCGATCCCGTAGATAACATTTTTAAATCCCTCAGATTACTTCCGGAGTTCGACGGGAACCCCAATGTGCTAACCCGATTTATTAATCTGTGTGACCAACTAGTAACAAGACACGTTAAGTTAGAACCGGGACACGAGTTAGAAAATCAGGCCTTATTGAATGGCATTTTAAACAAGGTCACAGGGCCCGCAGCCCGTCTTATAAATTCATACGGCATACCTAGTGATTGGCAAGGCATAAGAAATGCTTTAATAAATAATTTCGCCGATCAACGCGACGAAACTGCATTGTACAACGATCTAGCATTGCAGTCACAAGGTCAAAGTACACCTCAAGAATTTTACGAGCGCTGTCAGACCCTTTTTAGTACCATTATGACATATGTAACCTTGCATGATAATATTCAAACCACAATTGAGGCCAAACGTCAACTTTACAAAAAGTTAACATTAAAATCATACTTATGCGGATTAAAAGAGCCGCTGGGTTCGCGTATCAGATGTATGCGGCCCGTATCTATAGAACAGGCGTTAGAATTTGTGCAGGAAGAGGTTAATACATTATATTTGCAACAGAGAAACGAACATACTTCTGATAGGAAACCACATAATATATTACAGAATACTAAGCCTATTTATAATCCAGCTTTGCAATCCGCCAAACCCTTCGCATTCAATATGCCAGGACCTTCCCGTTCTCAGCCATTCCACATGGCACAACCACCCCAGCACTGGAGACCTAACCTCGTTCCACCACAGTTAAATCGTGGATCGTCTCGTACCCAGCAGATGTTTAGAGCTCCACCCCCAAACTATAACCCCCAAAGCAATGTATTCAGGATCCCTAATAGGAATCCACCGGTTGCCATTAATCATCAACCGTCTCCAAAACCCATGAGCGGCGTAAGCCACTTCGCACCCAAACCTTTACCACCCACTGGACATGACTGGCGTAGATTTGGCAATCCACCACCAAGTAATTATTTTAAAACAAGAGAAATTAATTTCAATACTGGATTTGATTATGAATACGGCCCTTACTATGACAATAGCTACTCAGATTACTATTACACCGAGCCGAAGTACTTTTACGAGCACGATGGTTATTTTGATTATAATTATGGTGAATCTTATTCTAGATATCCTGAATTGTCTAGTCCCGAATACATTCCCGAAAATATAGAAGAAAATCCTTCACCTAGCAAGGATGAGGATTTTCAATCACCAGGCCGATCAGACAAACCAAAATAGAAGTTAATTTGCAAACCCAGAGACAACTCCCGTACATTCAGATATTAAATCCACCTTTAAAATTACTAATAGATACTGGAGCAAATCAATCCTTTATAAGTCCAGACGCAGTAGATAAATACTTCCCAAACGTAGAGCTGAATTATGATCCGTTTGAAGTCGTCAATGTACACGCCGTTAGTAAATGTGACTATTCCATAACGTTGCCTTGTTTCCCTGAATTTAAGGACGAAACCGATATAACACTTTTCATTTATAAATTTCACAATTACTTCGATGGTTTAATTGGCTCAGATTTATTAAATAAATTCGAATCGTCTATAGACTTTAAAAATAAATTACTAATAACTCAGAACGCTACTAATCCGATTCATGTCTATGACTCGCGGAATGTGAATTTGTATGAAGATGTTATCCCCGGACGTTCATCTAAGTTAGTAAAATTACCCATTAATATTCGCGACGGAGATGCTTATATTCCTGAACAGATTATATCTAATTGCATCATAGGAGAGTGCTTAACCACTGTTAATAATAACCGCGGATATTTGGAAGTATCGAACCCGAACCATCACGACGTCATATTCTCAGTCGACCGGCAAGTTAATGCACTAACCCATATGGTAGAGCCCGCGTGTACAGAGCTAAATGCTACGAACTTTACCTGTGCTACGACAGGCCTACGTCACTCCCATACTACGAGTAGTGACGTATACTCAAATGCTACGAACCCTACCTGTGCTACGACAGGCCTACGTCACCCCCATACTACGAATAGTGCTAGTGACGTATACTCAAATGCTACGACGCCGTCCAGTCGTGCTACGACCGTTCTATCGAAGCTACGGACTAGTCATTTGAACGTTGAGGAACGCGCGAACTTAGAGAGATTATGCGCGCAATACGCGGACGTATTTTACATTGAAGGAGAACCTTTAAGTTTTACTAATCAAATCAAACACTCCATTAGAACTACGGATGAGTTACCGGTATATACTAAGAGCTATAGGTATCCACACATCCATAGGCAAGAGGTTAGAGGTCAGATTAGTAAAATGTTAGAGCAAAACATCATCAGGCCGTCTAGTTCAGCATGGAGCTCACCTATCTGGGTAGTTCCAAAGAAAGCTGATGCTTCTGGCAAAGTAAAATGGCGCATTGTAGTTGACTTTAGGAAATTAAATGAAAAGACCATCAGTGACAAATATCCTATCCCTAACATCACGGATATTTTGGATAAATTGGGTAACTGCCAATACTTTACCACTTTAGATCTGGCCAGTGGCTTCCACCAGGTGGAAATGGAACCCTCAGATATACCCAAAACAGCGTTTAACGTAGAACACGGTCATTACGAATTTTTAAGAATGCCGATGGGTCTTAAAAACGCACCAAGTACTTTCCAACGTGTTATGGACAACGTCCTTCAAGGTCTGCAGAATGTCATATGCTTAGTGTACCTTGATGACGTCATCGTTTTCAGTACCTCACTCCAGGAACACATAGTCAATTTAGAAAAAGTTTTCCAAAGATTACGACAGTCAAACTTTAGGATACAACTAGACAAGTCCGGGTTTCTTAAGCTCGAAACTTCATTCCTTGGCCATATCATCAGCAAAGATGGCGTTAAGCCTAACCCTGATAAAATAGAAGCGATAAAGAAATATCCCATACCAAAAACCCCCACTGAAATAAAGAGATTTTTAGGACTAATAGGCTACTATCGTAAATTCATCCCAGATTTTGCCCGTATCACTAAGCCGTTGACACAATGTCTCAAGAAAGGTTCAAAGATAACATTAGATCAAAATTATGTAAGCTGCTTTGAAAAATGTAAGTTACTACTTACTAATGATCCGATCTTACAATATCCTGACTTTTCCAAAGATTTCGTCCTAACAACTGACGCATCCAACCTCGCGATAGGCGCTGTACTGTCCCAAGGTCCTATAGGTAGTGACAAACCCATTGCATATGCATCTAGGACACTAAACACCAGCGAGATAAACTACAGTACCATCGAGAAGGAATTGTTAGCGATAGTCTGGGCAACTAAATACTTCCGCCTATACCTTTTCGGTCGTAAGTTCAAGATCATTACAGATCATAAACCCTTACAATGGGTTATGAATCTGAAAGAGCCTAACTCTCGACTTACCCGTTGTAAGTTAAAATTGAGTGAGTATGATTTCACTGTCACTTACAAGCAAGGCAAATGTAACACAAATGCTGATGCTTTATCCCGTATAGAGATTCACAATGAAGAGATCAGCTCAGTAATAGCTAACCCGACCGAAAAAGCCCCTTCATGAGACAACTCAGACACTGCAACAGTACATACAGACGCTGAGAATCCGATTTTAGAAGTACCAATAACAGATGAGCCCCTTAACAAATTTCATAGGCAGATCTGTTTCACCGTAGTAGGTGATATTAAAGGAAAAACCACCGTTTCCAAACCTTTTGAAAGCCATACACGAACAGCTATTCAATTATCTAAATCCAACCTTGAACAAGATGTAGTTAATGCTGTAAAGGAATTTGTTAATCCAAAGGTCAAGACTGGTATCATCATCCATCCTCCTTTAGAGTTATATTCGATCATACCTATCATCCAAAATCATTTTAAAAGTTCCGCTATGAATCTTGTTTTAACTAAAGTCGAACTAGAAAATGTTAAAGAGTACTTGCGACAGCAAGAACTAATACAGAAGTACCACGAAGGTAAAACAAATCATCGCGGTACTACTGAATGTTACCTAGCCTTATCTCAAAAGTATTTCTGGCCTAAGATGAAGGAAAGTATAACGAAATATATTAACGAATGTAACATATGTGGCCAAGCGAAGTATGATCGCAATCCTATAAAGCAACAATTTTATATTGTTCCACCGCCAACAACTTACCATACCCAACTTGTGACTGGCAATAAATGAATCTGAATCTGAATCTGAACAAAGCCATTCGAAGTTTTGCATATAAGTAGATCTTCTCACAGTTGAGACAGAAAAATATCTTACTCTAGTAGATGCATTTTCTAAGTATGCACAAGCGTACCATCTTAGAGATGGCACAGCTATTAGTGTTTTACAAGCCTTACTTAAATTCTGTACCCATCACGGCTTACCTACAATCATAGTATCAGATCGCGGCACAGAGTTTACGAATCAATTATTTCTAGAATTTACCCGAGTACATAAGATCCAGCATCACAAGATCTTGGCGCATACTCCAAATGAAAATGGAATAGTAGAACGATTCCATTCAACTCTGTTAGAGCATTTACGATTGTTAAAATTACAGCATCGAGGCGAATCAGCAATAAATCTAATTTCTTACGCTTTATTAGCATACAATAGCTCCATACACAGCTTCACTAAGTGCCGACCATTAGATGTAATCACTGGACACTTCGATCCTCGCGATCCAGTAGATATCGAACTAACAGAATATTTGCTACAACAATATATAATAGATCACCGCACTAAAATGAGTAAAGTTTATGACATAATCCAAAATTCATCTCTACATCGCCGTACCGAGATCATTGATAGCCGCAATAAGACTAGAGAACCCGAGGAAAGGTATAATCCAGAACAGAACGTTTTTGTTAAGAATCCAATGGCCACTCGTCAAAAACTTGCACCGCGTTACACTAGCGATACTGTACTAGCCGATCTCCCAATACATATTTATACCAAGAAAAAAAGTGGTCCAGTAGCTAAATCTAGACTTAAACGAGTCCCTAATAGCGCACGGTTGTTGCAGGATAATAATGGCGATCCTCCTCCGGGTAGCAGGCGCGCAAGAGATCCAACTTGACAGCTTAGAAGATGGTCCAGGAATCCTCCCTTTCAAATTAGGTCCCACTAAGATAATATCCCATTATCACTCCTTCCTTCAATTCATTGATATCGATTATATTAAATCTCAGATAAAGTTAGTTAAATCTCAGTTAAGTGATGTTCGGTCTCAAGTAAATAATAAGACTTTATTCTTGTACGAACCGCATATTGACTATCTCGGTAGAAAGCTAGAAAAGGTCTATGAACAGCTGCAATCGTTTGAGTTTAAACGTATTAAAAGAGGTTTAATAGACGGCCTAGGCTCCGTTATTAAAAGCATCTCAGGTAATTTGGACTATACAGATGCTATGCGTTACGACAATGCTCTTAGAACATTGCAAGGTAACGAAGATCAATTGGCTTCCGAATTAAATAACCACATTAGTTTAAGTAAAGAGTGGATGGCAGAACACTCTAGTGCGTTACAGACTATCATTGAAAATCAAGGTAAAATAAAAAAAATAGTTAATCTAGTTATGAACAGTATATCAGACAACGAAACTTCGCTTATAAAGTATGCCCATCTGGCTCAATTACTTTTAATATTAGGAGATAATATTGAAGATTTGGCAGACGAGTTAAGTAAAATAGAAAATCTTTTAGCGTTTATACGTGCATCGAGCACACACCATTCCATGTTAAGTTTAGATGTCTTAAGATCTTGATAGATAAGTTAAAATTACTTTATAATAAAGAGGAGATCATAGATTTGAACCTTAGAGAATACTATGACGTAATTAAATTAGGGTCTTACTATACAAAAAATAAATTAGTTATCGTTTATAAGATTCCGATCGCCTTCCCACACTCCTACGACTTTATAAATTAGCTATCGTTCCTAATAAACTAAATAACGTCCTCATCCCTTCCTCTCCTTATATAGCAATACATCGAAATGATTTCGTGTATATAGAGACAGAATGTCCGAAGTCCAGTACTTGGTATCTCTGTGAAATGAAAATTAACTACAAGCCACAAAATCAAGAAGACTGTATCCATACTCTCATTGCCACGCAGAAATTAGACATCTCTTGCAAGCTCACCACAGTTATCCTGGATAAAGAAGCATTAGAACAACTGGACGATAAGCACTATATTATAACGTTCCCGAAACCGACGAAAACTCAGATATTCTGTGGGATGAATACCTACAACACTCTTCAAGGAAGTTATCTGGCTACCGTTCCATCTGGGTGTTATCTCCAAACGACAGAATTCACCATACAAAATAGTAACGACCGCACGAGAGGAACCGCTATCAAGATCATGAACCTTCCTAGATCTCAAAACTCCACGTCTCAATCATCTGAGCCGCTCATAAAGCTGAACTCCATTAACCTAGAACATCTTCACGCCAGCAATGCGAAAATAGCTCTCCAGCATCCGATCGACATAGGAAAATCCACAGATGGAGTCCTTTATCATACGACCATACCCCTATACATAGTACTGTTGAGTACAGTCGCACTCATTATTGGCATACTGCTACGAAGACATTACATTAAACGTCGAGATAAATCATCTGATACCCAAGAAACGTATGCTGAAATCTCAGATAAAAATCGAGATGCATCCAGTCACGCCGCAGCAACTTTCTCGAAGAAAATTCTGCAATAGTTGCTGATCTTCGGGGGGAGGTGTTATACCACGGAAACAGATGAGAATCGCTCATTGAGCATCGACCCCAATTATTCGGCCCAACAAGTAATTGCGTCAGCCGGCGACACGAGGAGCTGAGTCGACACCACGTACAGCCCCGGCGCATCGTGACCCTCCGCTGCGCCTTCCGCGCCACTTTTGTTCCAACTTTGAACATCGTCAATCGCACTTAGAAATAATTAAATTGTAATTTTTTAATTTCAATAAACTTATAATAATTAAATTGGTTTTTTGTATCCACCGTTGTGGCCGTTCGTAATTCGCATCACAACACCACAATAACACAAAGTTACAATAAAACTAAAAATATATAACGAGAACAGAAATAATAATTACACATAACAATTACAATTCAGAGAAGAACGTTAGACAGTTGAATGCCTGGCAAGCAGTGCGTGCCACATGTGTGTTGGTGACGTCCAGACCAAGAAGACATCACTCAGCGTAAGCCAGGTCCCATGATGGACCTAACGCTGGTTTTCAGTGGGCACTCTTTCATTTTCTCAGAAAATCTCAGTGTTTGGACATGAAATGAAAGAAGTTGTAAATTTAAAACAATCAGTGTTATTCCCTGCCGTAGCGAAATTCAGCGCATGACGTGAAAATATCTTGATAATTGTTTTAACTACTGGTAAAAATAGTGCTGATTGATATTTTTCATAATAAGCCCTGACTTGTAGGATAAACATTTATAAGGCAATGGAAATGTATTCGAGGTACAAGCGCGTAGGAAATAAGGTGTCATGTCAAACTACGAGTACATGCTATGTACTTCCATCTCTATGATTTTGGCACAAACACGTGTTAAATTAGTCGAAACAAAACACACTATTCAGTAAAGAAGTGCCTTCAGATGCAGTTACTTAGAGAGATTTCTTTCAGCTTGCAATGAAAAGAGAGTTCTATCTAATTTAATGAAGTAAATAAATCATCAAACAATCGTTTCCCTAGTGTTGGGTATCAGCAACTAGTACGGGCAGAAGGCTGAAGATATAGTGTATCAGAAAATGCTGGCCATTGTGAGGCGGGAAAACGCAAGAGGAAACGTAGAAGGCAAGAGGAAAACACTACCTTTCCTAATTTGGAGTTTTGGAAAAATCTCCACCGACAAGAGCCTAGCTCCTAAATTTGATGATGATGATTTTATCCATCGTCACTTGTATTACTAGTTACTTACTTACGTAGTTGCTTCGTACTTAGAATGTCACTTATAATTTTTAGTTTTATTTTACAAAAAACAGTTTTTTTTATGCCCTGTGACTTTATCCGTTAGTTTTAGCAAGCTAGACCAAGCCAAACGTGATAACGAGACGCAACAGACCAACCAATTTAAATCACGTTTTATGAACAATATTTTTTTTTTTAAACAGAAAGTAGAGCAACTCCGGCGCACATACGAGGAGGTGGATGACATAGACCTGATGGCGGCCATATACAGCGAGAAGCTGATCAAGGGCGGCTACGTCGGCCCCACGCTCTTCTGCATCATGGCCAAGACCCTCGTGCAGTTCAGGAGGTCCGACAGACACTTCTTCGAGCATGGAGACCTGCCTACGTCATTGACTTTGGGTAAGGTTGTTTTTAACATGGAAGTTAGGTAAAAACTTATTCCAACAAGCTAATTTAATTACGGATTTTAAAGACGCAAGTTCAGAAACAGTTACGGAAAAAAACATTGAATATTGTGTGAGCAATCGTGTAGCATGTAACATTTAAAATTCATTTTCTAGCGCAACTGAACGAAGTGAGGAAGACCAGTATTGCCAGAGTCCTCTGCGACAACGGGGACCAAGTCGACAAGATCCAACCACGGGCATTCCACAACCATGGCAAGGGGTGAGTTAATTGCAATAATTAACCCACTTTTAAAAATAAGCAACGAAAATATAAACTTAGGTAATATTAGATGATATTAATAATTGATTGATTAAAATACCTACTTTACAGATATATTTCGCGCACATTTATTTGAATTTTTCAAAATCCTGATGTTTCGAATGCTTAACAGTACAGCACCCATTTTTACAGGCTGGCTAAGACGTTATTTGTCATTACATAGTTATGAAAAACTATAACAACCATCTCTCATTAATATCAATTCACGTTCCTATCCACGCACAAAACTTAGTGTGTCTTGAGGTTTTGCAGTACATATCATACAAGGAACGTCGTTCTTTTACGAGTAGGTTGGTCAAAACGTATGAAGTAGTTGGGCTTACTTAAAACTGCTTCTCATACTGCAGATTTTGTTGACCGTCCATGTCTCATGTCAGCTATATATTTTATTACTTAAATACGAGTATTGTACTTTCTTTAAATATTGGGGATTTTAGTTACTGTAGAAAACTACCTAGCTTAACACTCATCTCACTGTTCTCTTATTTGCAGGAACGAGATAATATCCTGCAAGAAAATCCCAGGGATAGACCTTCAACACTGGAGAGATCACAAGTGTTTTTCTAAGGAGGAGAAAAGTGAAGCACCTAAAGTTAATGTTGAAGAGAAAAAAGAGAAAATCGAAGCTGCTAATTGGGGCAATTACCCGTACAAGAAGTAATTTACCTTGTTTTTGGAACAACAACCTTTATCCTACTGTCCATAAAAAACCCTGAAGATCGATTTATTATATATAATAAATCAAAGCCCGAAAAGAATCCACAAAATAATAACATATTCATGTATTGGTAAAACTATCATCAAAAAAATTTATAACACTTTTCACTGTTTAAAAACCTTCTTCATTGACTAAAATAAATATTTATATTTCGCACTTTTTGTTTCTTATTTAATCCTATAAGAAAACATAAATAACACGTTGTGTTAAAAACATTTATGAATCAACATAAAGCAATTTTTCTTTATTCCTAACATACTGTTTCATAAGATGGTCACAAATGAAAATATGTAGATTGCAGAAAGATTTCAAGCCAATATTGTATGAAAAGCACAAATCTTGCATTCAAACGATTGACAACGACGAACTAGTGGCAGAGCAGAGGCCTTACTCTCGACACAAAATCCGATCCAATGGTTATAGCCATCCCTGTCACTCATACCAGGCCGTGTATGCGTGTGACAGGGATGGGTATATTCATTGGATCAGGTTTTGTGTCCAGAGTAAGGGGGCTGATCGTAGCTTTTGCAATGTCTGTTTCAAGGAGCTACCAAGCATCATTGCGACAAAGTGAACCTCTCACCTCGCACTGTGAAGTCGCGACACAGGATAAATACTAGCTGTCGTGGTTTGTAATTTAGTTCTTAAAATCTGCCAAGCCAAAGCTGAAGTTAATAAAACTGGCAGATAAATCAAGAATTAGCCCTGCAAATACACCAATTGTTTGAACAATCAGTCAGTGTGTCACTATTTGATACCAGTGTTGACCACACACTGGTATCAAATAGTTTTATTATTTTCCTGTAGGCTTTTATTAGTTTTTATGACGTAGAAACTACAATTGTTTTATTAGTTTTTAGGAAAGTATCTACGACTATAAAAACGTAAGTAATAGGTATTATGATCAATTTTTTTAAGGTTTGGATAAACTTAACTTCGGGTAACATCATCATTCTGTAGCTATCAATATCTTAGAGTTGAAAGAGACCAGAAGGACCTGTTGACATTTAGGGCTAGGGTTTAGTTTACTATTAACTGTGGCTGACGCAAGTGTACCTTAGTACCAACTTAGAAAACATCAACTGCCTGTGACAACAAAGATTGGCAAACCAAACAGATTCCATTAAACGCTATTCAAATAAAATAATAAAATGTCGTCCATATTCTCGGCTTTATTTATTTCCCACGTTCACATCACCATGCAGGAAGGAGTCACAAGGATGGCAAGTATGGAAACAATTGAAGATAAATGTCGATTTAGAGAAGAATCTCAGGATTGTAATTGTTGGGACGGCCTGATCGAATGCTGCGGTGTTTACCTACTTTTCGACTAGAAAACAACTTATTGTAAACACAATGTCCTTTCAGGAGGTGAATGAACATCAATAGATACAACTTTAACTACAGGGTCATGGTAAAAAAAAAAACAGATGCCCCATACGAATTAAGTATAAGTGCGCCCAGTGGGTCTACATGCAAAAATAAATGACTTTTTATGACTTTTTAATCAGTCAGCTACATAGATAATATTAATGTATATATAATATAATATATATAATTGGGTCAGAAAAAAAATCGATTCGAATGATAGCCTCATAGTAAAGGTGCAGGTATTGTATTCATTATTAATTGTATTTATTTTGTTTTTATTTTATTGTATAGATTGTGTCTTTATTTTTAACTAGCTTTTGCCCGCGACATCGTCCGCGTGGAATAGTGACTTCTTTCTCCCGTTTTTTACACATTTACCACTATATCTTTGCTCCTATTGATCGTAGCGTGATGTTATATAGCCTAAAGCCTTCCTCGATAACTGGACTATCCAACACAAAAAGAATTATTCAATTCAAACCAGTAGTTTCGGAGATTAGCGCGTTCAAACAAACAAACAAACAAACTCTTCAGCTTTATAATATTAGTATAGATTTATAAAATTTATTACTTACTCATTAAACATTTATTTATAACAACATATTAACACTTTTTTTTTTGCACGGGTGCACGGGTCCGACTCACACTTAGCCGGTTTTTATTTAATAGTGTACACGCACACCATAAGTTGGTGTGCGTGTATTACAACGTATCATATGCAATTCTCATTCCAGTGTTTACAAATCGTATAGCTAACTTTGTTGCTGGGTTATTAAAAGCCATAACATCAATGAGTTACGAGCTATGGTCTACATTGTGATTAGACAGCGATATATTACGGATTAAAAAAAATAAGCTATTTCAGCGGATATTGGTGTTAAAGAGTTGAATATAAGTGGTACATAAAGGATGTTCCGAAGCAGTTCAGTGCTGGCTAGTGATAATAATGCGGTGGTTCGGTTTTGTTCTGTTGGCGCACGCTGCGCTAGCGCAAGTGGTGTATGACGCGTACTTTGGAAAGCCAATTACCGATGCCAGAAGAGGTTTTCTTGCAAATCTGAATGCTACGGGGTATGTAACAAATTGTTGTCTTTCTAATATTAGAATTGAAGGCTTATAATGTTACAGCTCGAGCGTAAACAGGATTAACTACAAGACATTACCAGCCTTCAGGCTATAAAATAATACGCCTGAGCTGAATGGGTCCACTGCTTTTTCTAAGCCCTGAGAGGCTGAGACAGAGGACAGAAGTTTCACATTTTCCACAATAAGCTAGCTACGAAAAGTATCGTGAGCTGCTAACTATACCCATGTGAATAATAGTACTGATTATACTTTTTAATACGTAGACCATGCACGATCACCGTGGCGCGATGCAGGAAAGACGAAGGGCGGCGGGTGGACGGCACCTGTGTCAATCCCAAGTACCCCTCAAGGGGCGCCTCACCCACCCCTCTACTTCGGATGCTACCAGCTAGATTTGGTGTTGGTAAGTTGAATATGCTCTTACTTGGTAACCTTATATCCAGCTTATAGAGGGTGCTTATCCTTAATATGGGGGTGCGAGTAGCGCGACAGCCGTGCGGCCGTAACGGCACGACTTTTTTGCTGTTTAATAATTAGTTGTCTTCTTCTTCTTCTTTTCGTGTCGACTTTGGCGTTATATTTTTGAGGACCAGTACTCGGCGACTGACAGAGTTTTGTCAGTAGCGTTGTACAGGTCCGCACGTGTGCAGGTATAGGGACACGTGGGGCAGGACATTAAGTGTGCCATCGTCTGTGGAGAGACACCACACAAGCATGCGTCGTCCACAACATAACCCCATCTGTACAAGTTCTCCTTGCTTCGGCCGACTGGTGTCCGCAGTCTATTTAAGGACTTAGTTGTAGGACATTATGATGCTATAGCGATAAATTATTTGAAGAAGAAATTATAAAACGGTCAATAGATACACTTGTACACAGGAAACAATCTAAGGCCGTCCTCAAACGGGTCGGAGCTGCCGTCGGCACGACTCCTGCGCACCAGACTGCTGAGCGATGGATACCCGCAAGACCACGACTTCAACACGCTCTCCACCCACGTGCTTGTGTTTGCCATCGTCGATATTGTGGACTTGTCTGTACTGCGTGAGTATTTATAAATCGGAAGATAAAGCGTATTCGTTTGTGCTAGCAATATTATGATTTTTAAGCAAGAAAATTGCATAGAAATGTGGATTATAATATTAAACGAGAAACAAAATGCTACATACATCGTACAAATGTAAACTTAAAAGCTATGTTGAGTATTAGAACCCTGAGGAAAATAAGTATACAAACGAAAAACAACAATGCCGAAATCAGAATCATGTGTATAATATCAATAAGACACGTTACTTACACATCGTTATAGGTTACTATGGCGCAGAAGCTAATATCATTCTAACAAAGGTATTATAACTTTCGACTGCTTAAAAACCCTTTACATTAAATATTCGTATGTTCAGTCCGCTACACCCTCGTCAGCGACTGCTGCGTCGGCAACACGCCCAACCGAGTCAACCCGCAATGCATCCCCATACCGGTGCCTGAAGACGACCCCTACTTGCGCAGGACCGACGTTCGCTGTATGAACCTGACGCGCTTCTCCACATACCAGGAGATGGGATGTTTACCGAATACACTGCCTTCTGAAAGAGTGAGTTTTTTGAAAAATTAAACATGAGCCTAATGAGGATCCATAGCTAGTCTGGGTAAGGTACTTAACACAATTCTACACCTACAATCTACATGTGATAGGCTCTATGCTAAATATACTGCCTGCTGAAATAGCGTCGCTCAAACAGCATCTCATCCAGGGTTATCAAAACTTGAAAACTAGTTGCCTCAACTGGATGAAAAAACTAAATACGTTTACTCCTCCACGCATCAATACCAACATGTACTTGAACACAGCATTGGTGCTAAAAATCGGGTGTGGTATAACTTTCTGGCTAGATTTGTTACATAAAATACTTACTCTTTGATTTGTATAGTGAAATAATTACGCTGCTTTTCAAATCAGTTTAATTTGTTCATTTAAATTTTAGTACATCCTGCCAACGCCACTAGAAGACCTTTCGATCATCTACGGGTCAACTACTGATCGGGAAACACAAATCAGGACATACGAGGGCGGTCTGCTAAGATCTGAGAACAAAGATGGTGTAGAAAGGCCTCCTGGAACTTCTCCATTTTGTTTCCTTAATAGAAGACCTCGGGAAAACGCATGTTATGAGTACGGTAAGCATTGGAATGGCTTTATTCGTATACGTGTATTATTACTTTCGATGCAAAACTTATTTTTATTAACACAACGCCCTCACTGGTGTACTTGACCTGTATAGTTTCACGAATCACGATGAGTTTCTCAGCACTAACACACATGTTGTCGCAAAGCAGTCGCTGGCTATATCGTGCCCTGAGGAGCAAGAGTTTGTATTTTTTTTGTATTCCCAAAGAGGCTTCCATCCTATAAAAGTATATTATCTTCAAAATCTTTTTTCGAAATCAGGTGACAACTACGGTGGCAACGCTATCCCGGGCATATTCTTGACAGCCATGTGGTTCTACCGGGAGCACAACAGGCTGGCCCGGAAGCTGGCTGCCATCAACCCTTGCTGGACAGACCAGCAGCTGTTCGAGACCGCCAGACAGATCAACATTGCGCAGTGGCAGTATATTTTTTTCTATGAGCTGATGGGACCTATACTTGGTGAGACTTCAAATGCCTGTTTATTTTTATTTGTTCATACTTGTGTTCAGCAGTGGACATCCATAGCTGGTAATGATGATGATGCTGCTCACATAAATGAGTGTTTAAAGCACTTGTGTCATGAAAATCAGAATCTAGTGGTAAATTGTACCAACACAGACCGTTTTGTTTTACTGACCCGGCCAGGAATAGAACTCGGCACACCTTGAACACATGCGTGAAAGATAGACGTTGGTCGTCAGACTTTTCAAAGCAAGTATTTAGATTTGATTTGTAATTCAGGTTACCAAAACGCCATTGACGCTGGGATATTGTATAGCACGGAAGGATTCGTGGACGATTTCGACGAGAGGTACAAGCCAGGGGTCTACCACGAGTATGTGGTTGGCACGAGGTGGTTCCACACGCTCCAGGACGGAAGAACTGAGTAAGATAGTACTCTTAGATAGTTACTGCTTTTCTATTCTTTAGGTTTTATCTTTTGTATAGAACCACGACCTCAGACTTCCTACACTTTTGATGCCTTATGTGCTCGTCGATCGAAGAACGGAAACAAGTTTTTATTCGGATATTTCCACATTTTAAATAGCAGACTTTTACTTAAAAGAGAACCACCACAAATAAAGGTAGTTATTTCTACCACTTCTCGTTAAAAACAATTCCTCAATCAACAGTCCATGGAAGTGACGATACAAGAAATTGATTTCAATACTCGTCAATCTATTTGAGGAGTATAACCACAAACTTTAATTTTGAAGTCATCAGAGAAGTTCAGGAAAATAAAATGCGTCTTCATGTAACGAGTTCATTCTAAAAACGCACGAACCGATTTCCACGGTTTTGCTTTCATTGGAAAGGTCTCGGGCTCCGTGAGGTTTATAGCAAAGAAAATTCCCATAAAACGGGGCCGGGGCAGGACGGGGCTGGGGGCGAAACGAAGTTCGCTGGGACCGCTAGTCTACTATATAAAAATAATTCGGGTTTTCCTGCCTGACGCTATAACTCCAGAACGCACGAACCGATTTCCACGGTTTTGCATTCGTTGGAAAGGTCTTGGGCTCTGTGAGGTTTATAGCAAAGAAAATTCCCATAAAACGGGGCCGGGGCGGGACGGGGCTGGGGGCGAAACGAAGTTCCCTGGGACCACTAGTGTATGTATATTACTTGCTTTACAGTCTATACAGCAACAAGGGCCACTACCTCGGCACCCGCACGACAGTAGACGACGAATTCCGACCCGGTTTCTTGGAGGTCAACAACACTGAAGCCGACCTCACCCAGGGTTCCTTTAGGCAACCGGCCGCCAAGTTTGACTACACGATAGATCCTGACGTAAGAGATCTGTTGTATTTATTTAATTTCTATAAATTCAAAAAAAGAGCTGTTTTTTTTATTGAAGAGGTACACCAACAGTACATATATTGTTATTTTTCTTTTTCTTTGCCTTTTCCCCACTTTAGGAAGAGTCGGCTCTCCTAATTAATTGCCTGGCGCAAATTAATTAGGAGAGCCGACCAACAGTACATATATATTGCATTCTTAAAAAATAAAAGTTGACACAAATTCTTATCTATTATTATAAAATGCTTTGTCCTGAATGATTCACTGACTGACGGATCAACGCACAGCCTAAACCGCTGGTCGTAGAGACTTGAAACTTGGAGGATGTGTTCTTTGTATAACGTAGGGATCCGATAAGAAAGGATTTTTCGAAATTTTACCCCTAAGGGGGTGAAAAAGGGGAGCAAAGTTTGTATGGGACAACGTGATTCCTTGGTCCGATCTACTTCAAATTTTGCATAAACATTCTTTTAAAATAATAACGAAAAATGTGTATCAAATTTTATTTAAATTTATCTTGTAACGGGGTTAAAAATGGGTAGAAAGTTATTTTGGGGATGATTTGCAACAAAATTGATATCAATACTTCTTGGTGCTTATGATTGAAAAAATTTTTTTTAATTTTTGACAATCATTTGACATATCTAGCTGAGACAGAATGTTTTGACACAATCATGTTTGTTATTGATGTTGCTCTCGAGAAAAGATTTTATTCCTTAGAATAGTAAATGATATTGTTTTGTGTTTAAACAGGGTAGGTATCAAGCGGTCTGTGTCAGTGTAGAGCGCAAATCGTTTGTACATATTGTCGGTGGACATTTTACGCTGCTCCTGTGGTCGAAGGGTCCAATCTGCAACTTTTCTGCAAACTTTTCTATGTTTAGAGGGGGGCCTATGTTTAGCAGTGGACGGCTTTTGGGTGTCGATGATGATGATGGCGTAGATACAGATCTACGATTGAATTCAAATCGTAAATTGAAAGAGACAATTCTATGCTGTACATAAAATTGTCCCTTTGAATTTACGATTTGAATTCAAGAAAGTAGAGTATTTGCTATAACCATAAACAAAGCTCAAGTTCAAACTCTTAAGGTAGTGGAAGAAGACTTGAGGGAATTCGCTTCTCCCGCAGCCTGTTTGTGGTATGATAGCATGTAAGCGCAGAGAGTAGCCTGATCTTATTAGTACCTGAAAGAAATATACGATTGACGATAGGGCGTAGGAACTATTTCCATTTCGTTGTAAAATAAAAAGATAATATCCCCGTTTAAGTTTGACACTTAAAGACCGGGCTACGTGTTGAGTGTACATAAGTAAAGTAAAGTTAGCCTGTAAGCATCCCACTGCTGGGCAAAGGCCTTACCTCAAATATGAGGTAGTATGAGCCATACTCCACCACGCGGGCTCAGTACGGATTGGCGGAGGGGTGTTTGCAAGGCAAGCGACCAACCTTGCTGTCAGATTTTATCAAGCCGCCCATAGGGCCTCTGACTAAGCTTAACGACTAATACCAATCGATATTAGCCGGGACCAACGGCTTAACGTGCCTTCCGAAGCACGGAGATGCTCGTGATATACGTCACTTATATGGTCGGAATGGTCACCCATCCAAACACCGACCGCGCCGTAAGGTGCTTAACTTTGGTATTACTACCAAAGCGCTGCCACCACTGCGCTACGAGCACCCCTATTGTACATAAAATATAATAAATAATAAATATATAAATATGCGCCAGACAACACAACAATTGTCTGGTTTCGTGGTAAGGAATTATCTTCCTTGTGATACGAAGTACCAGACAACGATTATGACGGGGGCGTCTCCCATAAATACTTAAATACATATAACATCCATGACTTAGGTGCAAATGTTCGTGCTCATCACACAAACATTTGCCCCTTGCGGGATTCGAACCCTCGACGGCCGGCGTAATAGTCAGGAGCGCTAACCAATACACCAAACGCTTCGTCGAATATAACATATATCTGTACGCACTTCTATGTATATATTTTAAAACTGGATGTTTTCGTTTGTTTGTTTGAACGCGCTAATCACAGGAACTATTGGTAAGGGTATAAAATATGATAGATAGCTAATTTATCAGGAAAGGCTATAGAAGTAGTTTAATGTGTATAGGGTATAGGCTTATAAATTTTCGCTACGATCTATGGGAGTTAAACTAAAAAGCGCGTACGAAGTCGCGGGCGGGCCGCTAGTATAATATATAGGTATACCAATTACAATTTTATAACAAAAACAGCCCGATTATTTTCAAAAAAAGAGTGTACAGTCTTTTTTTGGGTGAGCATGCTTCATCGTCGCCCTTTTCTTTCCCACGTCTGGTACCTATAGTCTAGCTAGAGACACGGACAAACCTATTTCATATAAAAAAAAATACTTCTGAGAGGTTATCGCTTATGGTAACAAAATTAAGGTTGTATAAGTACATAATTATATTTAAGTCAATTAGTAAGGTTAGATTAGTTCCCAGCAGTAAGGCATAAATCTATAACTTTAAGTTTACACATATCCATTGACACGGTAAATGGTGCAGTTCGCAACTTTCATCGCATATAGCCAAAAATAAGTAGTTATTGGGTGCCTTTTTAACTCATATTCACATGTTATTTATAACTGTTTTTTTTAACATCATTAATCATTTAAAAAGTCTTTCTTCATGCCTTTAGATAGCAGAGCGCGTTTTCAATGAGCTTCAAAGAGCAGCAGACCTGACCGCGATTGACATCATGCGCGGCCGCGACCAGGGGCTGCCGCCCTACAACGAGTACCGCAAGATATGCGGCTTGCCCGTGGCGCACACTTTCGAGGACCTACACGATACTATTTACCCTGATGTGAGTAATGAAAACCGGCCAAGTGCGAGTTGGACTCGCGCACAAAGGGTTCCGTATCAACTTGACTACATTGTTAGCATTTTTATCCTTACATATCCTGTAAGACATTATTGGCCAACGAGGATGGCCAATGATTCCCTTGAAATTACATATTGATCGAAATTACGAGACACAACCTATAACTTTCGATGGCTGAACATTTTTATTTTAATAGGGCTTAAAGAGACTATAGCAATCTGTATTTGACTTCAGTTCCAGTTAGATGTTGATGAAGCGTTTTTTTAAATGAAATTTAGTATGAAAATTCTAATTTTTTACGTTCGTGGAACATTTTAATTAAGTAAATTGTTAACTCAACATATGCTAGTTTTTGAAACCATTAAACATGAGTTCTCTATCATCTACTCATACAATTGGGGATGGTATTTTTAAAAAAGAGACGAAGCCTCAAGTTTGTTTTTATTCACCCGTGTCGAATAAAAATAAACTTAAAATTTGTCTTCTGTAATCCTGTATCATGTAACTAGGTTTACAATTACAATAATGACAGTATTTCATATTTCGAATATTACTAAAAGTAGTATTTTTGCAGAAAGTAGAGCAACTCCGGCGCACATACGAGGAGGTGGACGACGTAGACCTGATGGCGGCCATATACAGCGAGAAGCTGATCAAGGGCGGCTACGTCGGCCCCACGCTCTTCTGCATCATGGCCAAGACCCTCGTGCAGTTCAGGAGGTCCGACAGACACTTCTTCGAGCATGGAGACCTGCCCACGTCTTTGACTTTGGGTAACGGAGTTATAGTTGTTTTAAGATTATGATATTGGTAAGAATATATTAGACGTGGGTCCTCAGAAAAGACAGCAGCAATAGACTACGGGCTTTTGAGATGTTTATTGCGTAAAATGTTTAAAATTACTGGTCCATGTAATTTTAGCTTTACCTCAAACATCAAAGTACTGCAACGTGCCAAGTGTAAACGTGAACTGATGTCAACTATAATGAAGAGGAAGGTTGCCTTCTTTGGACATATGCAGAGTTCTCAATATGAGTTTTTAAGGCTGATCCTCGAAAGCAATATTCCTGGCAAGAGATCACCAGGCCGACCCAGAAGAAAATGAATAGATGACATCAAAGACTGGACCAAACTTCGTTTTTATGACCAGCTACAAAGAGCGGCTCAAGACCGCATCGGGTTCTACATGCTGACCTCCAAACTTCAATTTGAAGATGGCACCCCATGATGAAGAATTTAGTATGGACCAATAAGCTGAAAGACACTAATACCTAAGTAAAACCAAAGGTTTATGGCTATCCTAAAATTTTCAAACACAAAAAGTTTGAAAATTTTAGGAATGTATTGATGCTGCATCTAGAACTAAACAGCGTTGATATCGCCCAAGAGAGGGCAGATTGATGATTTTGGGACCTTTATCTTTAGTAGTTTAAAGAGAGTTTTGTTGTATTTGTAGATCTAAATGCATTTAAAAATGCAATTTCAGAAGAAAACATAATTTGAATTTGTGCAGAATGGTAACATTTCCATTGATTTTTTAGCACAACTGAACGAAGTAAGAAAGACCAGTATTGCTAGAATCCTCTGCGATAACGGAGACCAAGTCGACAAGATCCAACCACGGGCATTCCACAACCCTGGCAAAGGGTAAGATAAGTAGAATTTTATGAAATTATTTTGCTTTAAAAAAGTAAGTTAATGTAACTCATTACAAATTTATAAGCTTAGGTAGAAGAGTAGTTGTATTAATTAGAAAGATTTGCGGGTACTTAAAAAACATAGATACCAGTCAAGACATTACAAGATCATAAATAGCCGTGGTATATAGCTCCGTAAAACAATTTACCACACTATTAATTAATCTACTTCGTAGGAAATTCTAGGCATTGCAGACCTGCATGTGACCACTGCGTACAGACTTATTCAAATTAGCCCGCATTAGCCCAATTTCAATTACGTCAAACTAAACAAAATACACTTATCTTATTTACGCCTATTTGCAGGAACGATATAATATCCTGCAAGAAAATCCCAGGGATAGACCTTCAACACTGGAGAGATCACAAGTGCGTATCTAAGGAGGAGAAAAGTGAAGCACTAAAAGTTAAGGTTGAAGAGAAAAAAGAGGAAATCGAAGCTATTATTAATTGGGGCAAAAAGTAATAGACCTCGTATGTGGAACATCTACCTCGTCCTACTATTCATCAAAAAATCCTTGAAATACGATTTTTATCAAAATGAAAGCCTGAAAACTATCCACTAATTAATTTTGTAAGTCTAAATCCATCTAAGAAAAAAACACTTTTCACTGTATGAAAACCTGTATCTCTATAAACTAAATAAGAAACTTCTGATAAAATTAATGTTTCTTTTTATTTACGTATCTACTATTTTCATAAAATGGTTACCAGTAAAAAAAAGTAGACTACAAAAGGCTTTTTAAGGCAATACGGTATCAATAGCACTACGATCTTGCATATCAAACGATCGAGTGGCAGAGCAGATAGAGCTTTTACAATGTCTATTTCAGGGAGCTACCAAGTGTAATCACTTAAAAATAAACCTCTTACCTCGCACTGCGAAGTCACGGTACAAAATAAATACTAGTACTAAATAAAGTTATTCAAACTGGCAAGTCGGCAATGTTGGCATGTTTAGACAAGATAAAGGCTGGCATTATCCCGGGATCGTTAACGTCTCGCGGCCGTAGCAAACTGTGCCTCGTGAAAAACATCCTGCACACTCAAATTACAGTTTTTGCGTTGAGACTTAAAAGGGATTAGCAAAAATTAGCGAGCAAGCGCAATTAGATCAAACAGCTCATGTGGCTTCGTTAAACGACGACTTTAAGTGGTGAGCTTCTTTTTAAAAGGCCTAATCAAGATAAGAGGTTGCGCTACGAGTACTCTTATTTAATCTTTCCGGAGTATGGTCATGTCATTGTGTATTTTTCGGGCGGTTTATACTTGAGAGCGAAATACTAATAGGTCATCTGCCAAGCCAAAGCCGAAGTTATTAAAACTAACAGACGGATCATGAAATCACTTGGAATGGACGCATGCGGAAAATTATTTCTAATCAAACCCGTAACTTGAAGAAGTATTTATAACTTAACCGTTCTCATTTTACTGCAGGGACACTAAGGCCAGCCTGGGAAAAACATTATATACTTGATTTACCTCACAACAATTAACTAACCATTTCGTAAATTATGTAACATTGTTAATAAAAAAATACTAATATAGCACTTTTTAAAGCCTGTGTTTTTTCTGCTTCATTCATTTTTACATTAAGAAAATACTCGTATTATATATTTTTATTAATTATCTGCAGGTTACACCAGGTATATTTTTTTTAATGTTGATAGAGGCCAGAAGGACCTGTTCGGATTAAGGCCTCGTATCTTTGCTAAAGTGTACTTACATACTTAGAAAACGTCAACTGCTTGTGATAAGAAAGATTGGGAATCAAAACCGATTCAAATTGAGCGCTCGAAATAAACAGTATTCGTAATGCCTACTGTAGATGCTAGATACTCTGAAAATATCGTCTATATTTACGGCTCTATCTGTTTCGCACGCTCCTGAAAGGAGTAACAAGGATGGTAAGTATGGAAACAGTTGAAGAGAATTTCGATTTAGAGAAGAATCTCAGAATTGCAATTGTTGGGACGACCTAATCGAATGCCGCGGTGTTTACCTACTCTTCGGCTAGAAAACAGCTTGTTGCGGTAAAACACAATCAGCAGGGAAATTCCTAGCTTTGAAAATTGAGTTACTTATTGATATACCTAGGGAGAAGTGCCTATAAGTAACTTGTTAGTTGTACCTGCGCCTGTTATTTGTTTCACTTCATTTTATATACGTATGCAGCAAGACTACTAATTAACAAAGTTTTCACGCGAGTAGGCGGTCGGGCACGCGGGACAGTTAGTGAGGTGGGCCATGGTTTGCAGGGGTTCTCCACATTCACAGCTAGCGTCTGCGCTACTTGAGTGCCCGACCGCCTGCTCGCGTGAGGACTTACTTGTAAGTAACCAGAGGGCTACCACGGTAGCCGCTTTCTGGGCAAGTAAGATTTAGCCCGTATTCCTGCCGACACGAAAGAAGAAGAAGAACAAAGTTTTATGCTAGCTACTGAGGCTTAGTTGCAGTATCCTGCAAATTATATTGCCAAGTACCTACTAAAATTTAAGAGTAATTAAACACTAGCTCTTTGTGTTTGTAAATAATCAAACTATTATCACTAAACTTAACTATTGTCAGACGAATCACACGTAAAAATCGATAGTACGTACCTAACTTTTTTTAAACACTTACATTTTTGCTCGAGTTTTGTGTCATATTTTACCCAACACAGCGGGTCTCCACGGCAACAGTAGAAAGGTATATTAGTATCATAATAACTGAAGCGTATTAAAATATGAACTGAGTTGCTGCCCTACTTCATAAAACGATTACCATTATATATAACTCTTACTAACATTATGTGATATAAGAGATTTCAGTTCAGGGTGGAAAATTCACAAATCCGACGTGAAAATCTGTACCTATAACTTATTCATATAAAATAACTTTTGCTATAACAACATTCCCATTATTAGTACCTTAACCTGGAGCAAATAACACTAAATGAGCTACATGTCACATAAAATAAACTGGTCATAATATGATCTCAAGTCGAGACTTGAGACAGTGGACATGATTTCTAAACTTGGGTTAAATTTTTATATACACGTGGAAACGAGAAGGCCTAACTAACGACAATACGCTTACAAAAATGAATGTACCTGGCCTCCTTTATATAAAGGCAACGAGGTATTGTTCAGTTTTGTAAAAAAAAATGGTTTGAAAAATTAAAGCTTTACCCTTTTGAAGCGACTTTAAACCAGTGGGTTAAGCGATTGATGGTGTTTAAATTAAGTTCCTATATTGTATAGAAATGGCAAGATTAAAAGCTTCAAAAAATAATTAAGTGCGTCTAAAACTTCATTAATAATCCATAGAAAATCGGCCCAGTCGTTCTCAAGTGTAACTAACACGACTTTATTTTATGCAGAAACTACTAATAAATGCTAAAAGCATTCTCTACCAGTCAACCATTGGGTGAGGCAGAAACAATTGACCTTAGTCATGCAAACATTCAGTACCTACCAAAGGTAGTTGAGACACATAATTAACGCATCGAGCAACATTTTAGCTCTTCAACTAAGACAAGAAGCCTTGCTATTCGTCTGTGAAGACGAACTAATGAGGATTTTACATATACTTCAAATAAGCTTTGGGTTCGATAAAACCGACATCAAAAAAGGAGGGGAGATTATTAATTCGACATGAGGACAGGAGGGGAGATTATGTATGTGATATCGTTGGAATTTGGTAATATTTAAGTATCTTGGTCACGTTTGCAAAAAAATCGTAAGCGTAAGTAAGTTTGTATGTAAACAATGGCGGCTTAGTGAATATTTAGAAGAAGCAAAGTAAGATGACAATATTGTATACTATGGAGGTGCATTCAAAATCATAAAAGTTATGCACGTAGAAGACAGTTGTACTCGTTTCAACATAGACCAATATGATCATTATACATATATATATATATATTTCACTTAGCTCTTCATTTACAACGCACAAAGTACCCCTTCCTATAAACCCATAATTTATTTACCCAAAGGTTGTCTGGAAGAGATCGCTTATAGCGATAAGACCGCCTAAATTGTACATTTCCTTAAAACAAATTTGTAAATTTACTAATGTTGTGTGCAATAAAGAGTTATCTATCTATCCAACATAAACATATTTATCTACAGTACATCTTCGATCCACGCAACCAATACTCCAGCGTCGTATCGGCACATCGCTCCACCGCATCAGACGATGCGGCGAGTGCATTCGATCGAGTGGTGAGGTGACGTAACAAAACCACATTCAGTAAGCACCGAAGAAATGGCCATACGCTATCGATTATCAATATAAAGTAACCGGTAGATAATGGTTTAGATTGTTTCTTATCACTTACGCACATCATGCAATGACGTATCCTAAGAGACCAAGAATTTCGCGCGGTCGGACCGACAGCACGGTAGCTCAATTGGAAGAGCAGTTGGCCCGGTATGCCAGAAAGATGCTGGTTCTCGAACCAAAAAAAATACAAAAATAAGCTTACATACAAAAATACACACTCGGGACTCGTCCCGCCCGTGTGCAATTTTTGTATGTCATCTTTTAACCGGTAGATAGTTGATGATAGTCTGCAATATTTAATCAGGGTACCTTTCTTGAAAATCTCACGTAGCACTTTTATTCAATTGTATTTAGTATTTTAACAGCCGCGGCTGCAGCTTTTTATGTGCTAACTGGCAGAATAGAAGAGGCGGGTATCCTGTCAAACGTGCCACTACCATCAAAGATAATAATAATAAATATTCTGCACATGTTAAGGCACAAGAATCAAAATAAATAAACGCAGACAAATCACGAGTACAATATTGATATGATACTGAGATAGGAACTGAGAGCGTCTCAAAAGCAAACCGTAAATTGTGTACCATAACAGTGAGCCTTTTATTTTTTTTATTTTTTTTTAAGGTGGAAAAAATGCATTGAGTTGCATACCCTCCATATGGCCAGGTAGAGGGTTATGTGGGGCTCTCCTCTCCAGAGGGAGAGGCCTACCCACTAAAATAACCACCGTGCCGTCTCTCTGTGTGTGGGGGAACTGGTGTAGCGAGGCCTTCGCCAATCATCTCCCGCACACAGTGTATTTCTCTCAACGAACTCGCCTCGGGCCATGCGTCACCACCTTAAGGGTCTATAAAAGTGACCTTTCTTCTAATTTGATTTTATTTATGGCACAATAGGTGCTCATGTGTATAAATAATAAATGAATAAAATATAATCTCTCTCTTGTATATTTACATCGGGCACCAGCTTGTAGGTGTATAGGACCTGCCCGCTGGCGCCTTATCACTAACTCTAAGACTAGGTACTAGTGTGGAGTTGACGAGCAAAAGCTCGACGTCTCCGTCCGACTCTTTTGCGGCGCATGGGATCAGCCAGAGGATTGTTCTCGCGTTCCCGCTCCGCTGCTTCTTTTTGGTTTAGAACCTCTTCGCAGAACGTTCTAAAGTGTCCCCACAAGTCTTCATCACGGACGATAGTTCCAATCACCACTGGCAGTGAAAGGTCTGCTCCGATGTGTGCAACTAGAGTTGCTCTTTCTCTTGACCAGGCAGGACACACTTCTAGTGTGTGCAGCGCTGTATCCTCTGCCGAGCCGCAGTGGTGACATTCAGCAGTCCTCTCCCTACCGATCTTGCACAAATACTTGCCGAAACAACCATGCCCGGTTAGCATCTGTGTCATTCGGTACGAGAGAGAACCCCTGCGTCCATCCACCCAGTCGTTTAGGACCGGTTGCAAAGCGGCAACGGTTTGGTGGCCAGCGCTCGGTTCTTGAAGCCGTTCGGACCACTCATCCATCATAATATCTCTAGCCTCTTTGCGCCATCTTTCTATCTCCTCTTTTTCCGGGAAGGTGCCAGTGCTCCTTGCGGAGGCAACGTGGTGATACACTTCAGCCAAGATCCAAGCTTCAAGCTCCCACGGGGCAGTTCCGGCTAGCGCGCATGCCGCCTCTCCAGAGACTGTACAATATGCCCGCGATATCCGGATCGCAAGAGCGCGCTGTGGCCGTCTCAGTGCAGGAATATTATTTCGCCCTAATGCTGCGATCCAAACAGGGGCTCCGTATAAGGCAATGGAACGGACAACTCCTGCAAAAAGGCGTCGGCATCCAGCATGCGGTCCGCCTATGTTGGGCATAAGACGACTAAGTGCCCCAGTCACTTTCTTCAATTTTGGGGCCAGATATGTAAAGTGGGCTTTGAAGTTCCATCGGCTGTCAAGAACCAATCCCAGGTACTTCATGGTGGACCCAACACCGATGGAGACGCCACCCACAATAATCTGTGACCCCACTGGCGGCGCTTTCCGAGGCCTGTGAAAGCACAAAGCCTCAGGTTTGTTGAGAGCGACTTTTCAGCCGAGACGCTGTATGCGATCTACGGCCTGCGCAATTGCAGATGTTGCTAATAATGCCGCTTGCCTGTAGTCTGTTCCCCTTGCCATGATGAGGGTGTCGTCTGCGTAGCAGACAACGTTTACTCCACGGGGCATCGCCCCCCGAATGGCCCAGTCATAGCCGATGTTCCACAGGAGTGGCCCGAGGACCGAACCCTGTGGAACACCGCATGAAACAGGCTTTCTACCCCATCCGTCTGCAGTTGGGAATATTATCTCACGATCAGTCAGGTAGCTGGCCACAATCCGCTGGAGATAGAGAGGCATCCTATGGTATTTCAGCGCTTCCTTTATCCAGGCATGGGGGAGTCAATTAAACGCGTTGGCGATGTCCAGGGACACCGCCACGACCACTCCCCGATGCGTCACCTCCTCTTGCGCGAGAGCCTTGACCCTTTCGATCGCGTCGATGGTAGACCTATTTCGGCGGAAGCCATATTGGTTATCGGCCAAATCTGGACCGGTCTCTGCGAGGTGCCTGTTGAGGCGTCCAGCGATAATTCTCTCAAGCAATTTTGCGCCTTCGTCCAGCAAAACTATTGGCCTGTACGCCGATGGCGAGTCCACTGGTCGGCCGCTTTTTTTTAGTAAAACGAGTTTACCTAATTTCCTCCACCTGTCCGGAAAGTGACCCTGTTTAAGACACATCGTTAATAGGTCTCGAAAACGTGGTTCCATTCCGTTTTTTAGTGCTAGAACCCACATTCGACCTGGCACCCCATCTATGCTGCCTGAGACCTTTTCTGAATACGGGATTGATAGGGCGGAACCCCCGGAAGTGACAGAGGGAGAACTGGGAGCAGCTATTCTACGACTCCAAACCATAACAGTGAGCCTACTATATCTGCATAGCCATTGTGGCCTCTTCGAGCTCGATCTACCGATGCTATTGCATTTGCGGCTGATCTTATTGTGAGTACTCTGTTTTGCGGAGTTACAACATATGTTGTGAGTATCAAATATTTAGAAGATTATCATAGCAAACCGATTATCTCCGAAAATCTGTTATGAGAAATCGAAATGCAATTATGACTAGACTACATACCCATTTGTATTTACTCTTTTATGCTTTAGTTTCAAATTTTACTCTTATTTCACAATATAATTCAGAGATTCTTATCAATTGTACATCCATGTAACCGTGACGATGTGTAAATGCCTTTATCATCGGCAGTTCGTTAGAGGGATCACAGAAATTGAGAGTCAGACACAAGTGCATAGTGCTTAGATAGGACGAAAGATGAAAGGTATAAGCTCCTCTTTGTAAGGCCAATGACACGAAAAGCCAATACTTAAAGTAATTTACGAGTAAGACCTAAAAAGTCAATTTTGATAAGTCTACGGCTCCGCACAGCAAAAGGACCTTTACGTCGTAGATTGTTTGATATACCTATGCTATAAAATTTATACAATAATTGTTCTATCTCTACACGACTTGCACGGAGCACAGCACAGGATTATTAAACTCTTAAACGAGTATACGTGTAAGTCTTGCTCGACGTGAACTTTATCCAACAGCTACGTTCTATGCTTCAATTCAATTGAAGAAAGAAGAAAGAAAATACATTTATTCGACTCACAAACACATATACAATACACTGACTCGTAAACACAAATACAATAAACAGACACACATATAATTACATTTACATCAAGAATGAGCCGAAAAGGCGGGTCTCTCAGCATTCATCGTGGCAGCAAGATGCGCATGCCACGACACTGATTTTCAGAGGGTGCCTTGTGGGTATAGATTCAATTCAATTCAATTCTATGTTCCAAACAACGACTATTAACGTTTTTCTTACGACTATCGTGGCCCACAGAATCATTGGTTTACTTAAATATTTCTCAAACCCAGTTTTATAGTCAAAATCGTATCATTAAAGTTTTATCGAGCCTGACATTCACAGGGTCTTCAACCCCACGCCATCGAGTAAGAAGCCGCGAGATGGCGCCATAAGCGCGTTATGGCCAACACGGTCGTTCAATCAAAAAAGGTTGATCGGACGAGAGAAAACGACCCTCGTTATGTCCAAACCGTCCGCTTAGTGGAGTAAAGAAGGGGTGCCACTGTCGGCGGAACAAATGGTGAACTTACTCATTCATGGAGTAACAGAATAAGATTTTGAATGAAGTTGATAAGAATAAAAGCGTTAGACGTCTATTTGCATGATGAACCGACACTTGTAGGTCGCAGGATGGGACTGGGTTGTCAGTGACCGATTGTGAGCGGATCACAAACGGTTACTTTGAAAGTCAATGGCAAAATCCTATGTGTTCAACAGTAGATGTATGCCATAAGTAAACAGCAACATTATATGAACTATGATAACGACAAAAAAACTTACCCTTACAGCTACACGCCCCTTTTTCAGCATTTTGTCAGCACCCAGCCACACCCTCTGTAACAAAACAAAATAAAACAGTTTTATAGAGAATAAAGGCACGTAACTCTTTCACGGACAGAAACCGTCTATAGGCGTGATAATAACAATAACATTTCTATTGTGTCTGGAGTACTGTTCGCAACAGTTTTAATCGAATTCTGATTATGTACATACGATGATGGGTATTTGAATCACATTCCAACTACATACCATCATGAAACTTTTAAATTTGGTTTAAAGCGAAGTCGGGCAGGTAGGAGTTCTGGATTTTTTTGTCAAAAACATATAAAGAAATATTCCTTTGAAAATCGCGATAACCGACACCACGCCTATGAATAATAAAGTCTCTACCATACAATGTATGCTGAGGAATTTACTCCTTAAAAACTGTTTGCTATTCCAATGTGGACAAGCAAGTTCAAAATCGTATCTTTTACAAGTTTAGTACGAGTACTCGTTCTAATGAGACGATGAATTCGATCGCTTGGATATTTAAGATGTTCGTATATCTCACAGAAACGAATATTTTTTCAGGATGAATAACAGCATGTAGCTAGCTAGCGAGATCTAGTTCTAAACTAAAAAACATTAACCCATCTAGCTGTTTGCTGTAGTTATTACATTCATTCTTCTGGATGTAGTTAAGAAACTTATACTTTTTTACATGTGATAAAGTTTGAAATTTAGTTAATAATGATTAAAACAAAATTATTTAAACGCCACTCATTAAACTTTTCTGACAACTTCTCATAAAGCCTAGAATTTGAGAACTCATCAGCATAATCCTGGGTTACATCCGATCACCCCACAACTAAGATTGCTCTTACGCAAAAGTTGCGCTACCACATTTTGGCATGGGACAAACTATTCTGTAATGTCCCGATGGTCTGTCCCATATCACATTCCATTTAATCCGGATTGGAGCTACGTCTGTAATTAAGGAGAGTGACCTGAGACCGCAAGCTGCCACAGTGAAGGTTTGAGCCGTAATACATTCGTTAGTTAATGTCAAAGTTATGGTGTAAGTATGCTAACGAACTTTACGTAATTGGCAACGATATCAAAACAGATTGTAAGCCTCGTTTGTCTGTCTGCACCCTCTTTTCCTTCACTTTCATTTATTCAGTGCGACGGCAATCTGAGATGACATGAAAGAAGTTATCAAGCGCAAGCAAGATGAACGTCTTAGGCTGCGTTTCCACGAGATGTGCGATGGAAATGTGTCGTACGAGGATGTCTAGCTGTGCTGTGAAAATGTGTGGGTGTTTCCACCAAAGCTGTGCGATAAAAAAGTGCCTATGTGGATGTGTAGCGGAGCTGTGAAAATGCGCATCTATGTGTGGTGTGCGGTGTATGCGCAAACCTACTCAACACACATTCCTCGCAACACATCCCTCGCACCCATCCCTCGTACATATCCCTCGCACACATCCCTCGTACACATCCCTCGCACACATCCCTCGCTTGTTTTGTATGCACAAAAATCTAGCTCCGCTGAGTCGTTTGCACCAGAGCTGTGCTGACCGAGGCGAAGTAAATGAAGCAATTCTATTGGTTCTTTACAAACACATCTCTCGCTACGCATCCTCGCACATCTCTGGTGGAAACGCAGCCTTAACGTACCTACCGAGTTGTTTCCGAGTATTTTCAAGAAAGAAAAATCCATAAACATATTTCGGCCCTACTCGGGATTCGAAGCCCCGAGGCCAGCGAACTAGCCACTTCGTCAAAGAGGTGGGCAAAATACCAATATTCTCAGCTTATTAATTAACGCTTAACTCTTTAGTAAGGTGGCAGATTTAGTACTTGTATGTAATACATATACTGCAGAATTAAATGCAAAATAATAGAATAGCTTTAATTTTTTATTGAATTTTATTAAAGAATTCAATCTGTAACAAACTTGTAAGGATCAATCTAGTCTTAACTATTTTTTTTTTTGTTTTGAGTCTGTTTTCTTTTACTACAGGCTACAGCTCTAAGCCTAAAGTGGCTGAGACAAAGTCAACGATGGCACGTGCCATCCAGGACAAACCTGTTTACTCTGACTGAAGATATTTAGACCAAAAACATTAAGGTAAAGTAAATAGGTACTACAGGCCTGACTTCTTGGTACTTGTACATAAGCTGACAACTAGCGTCGCCACCCGACTGCGTTTGTGACAACCAGTTAGGTAAGTAATATAAGAGTTATTTAGTGCCGGAAGACTGACGAGGTTAGTTACAGTAACATTATGCACTAGCGGGCCCCCGCGATTGCGTCCGCGCGTTTTAAGTTATCTCCCTCCCCTCCCGTCACAGCGTGATGTTTTATAGTCTTACCCGATAATTATAATAATAATAGTCCCCCTAGCCGATTTCGACTACGGTGGCCAGTCACAATGACTAACCGACTGAGCGGGACATATTAAAGTGCACAAGTGTGTGCGCAAACACAGGTGCACTCTCTATTCCTTTCACTCTCATAGCCCGATGGGACAGCAATCTGACACGACCGCAGACAGATCAGGCGCAGGACTAACGGTTTAACGTGCTTTCCGAGGCACGGGGGTGAAACACCGCCAACTTCCAAACTCCGGGCTACCCTGAGAATTTCTGAACAGAAAAACCCAGGTGCATATTTTTGGCCCCACCCGGGGATCGAACTCGGGACCTCTGGCGCAGCCGTCGCTTAAAAATGCGACCCTCTAACTAACCGCTGCGCCACCGCGGCCCGATAATAAGCTGATAAATAAGCTATCCAACAATTTTTTATCGGTCCAGTAGTTCCTGAGACTAACGCATTTAAACAAACAAAGAAACTCTTTAGCTTTATAATAATATTAGTATAGATATGCAACCAGAATGTTACGAGTGTAATCAATGTAGTAGTTTCTATTTATAAGTCACGTTGTGACTAAAAAGGTAAACACAGTTTATCAGTTCATGATGGCCTAATTTTAGCTAAAATAATATACTCCATTATCGGGTAAAAAAGGGGAAAAATTACCATATCATAATAAAAACTACTAATAATAGAGGCAATCGCAGAAATAAAAACAAAATAATAAGCAGTTTCTACAAAACGCAAGAAGTAGTATCGCTCTTGGAAGTTATAGAAAATACCAAGTAGGCTCGTACTTATAACCAATCGAAAGCTGAGAGATCCCTGAGAGAGGGAAGGGATGCGAAAGATTCGATATTGGGACATATCTACAGATAACTGAAACTTCGAAAAATTCTTATTATAAAGCTAAAGTGTTTGTTTGTTTGAACTAATCACAAGAACTACTAGACCGATTTTAAAAACAAATTTTGTGTTGGTTAGCTTACTTATCGAGGACGTCTTTAGACTATAAAACATCACGCTGCAGCGGAAGGGGAAAAGGGGAAAAACACGGTCAGAGTGTATCCTAAATACTGATGATTCCGGTTTCAGGTTTCACATGTTGGCTACCAACTGTCAGGCTTTTAGTTCAAAGAAAGGTTATAGAAAGTAAAGATAAAAAGAGATAAATAAAGTCAAGATTCTAGTTTCTCTTTAACTTTCGAACTTCGTTGTAGTTACTTCTGTATAACAGTATGTGGCATTTCTACTTAACAGGAGGTAGAATAGTCATTTCTAGTGTTTTTCTATCGATATTCAGATATCGATAGCCACCACAAGCAACCGGGTGGAATTCAAAACTAAGTTTTTTCATTTCCCCCGCGACGCAGCGCAAATGATGAGATATGGGTCGCTGCGCGCCCAATTATAGTGAGCTGTGGCTGGGCTATGTTATAAGTAGTGAGCTGCGGACGCGAGGGATTTTAGCTGAGCTGCTTTTTAAAACGCATCTCCTGATTTAATACTACGACACACTGCTGAAAATAAATCCATGAAACTTGAGATACTTATAATAACATTTTCTCAAGTTTTCAAAACAACTTAAAAATTCTGGTCCCTTTATCGTACGTGTTATGGTGGGATTATTTGAAAAAAGACAATAAGTAAACGAACAAAATATACAATCTTAAAATTGTTATCAAAACACAAATAAAGAAATACTCCGGTTTAGTAACCATGATAAGCCACGTCTTCTTTCAAACAACATTTGAAATCCCAAGGACGCCATTAAATCAACAAAGAGCATTATCCCTCAAACGAAAGACTTTAACCTTAACAGTCTCATGTTTGTCTCCGAAGAAATAAGGCAACATAAATCTAAAGAAATGAAGTAAGTACGTACGATGGGCGAGTCTGCGACTAATATTCGGTGCGGCCATAAAATAAGCGAGTATGTCTTAAAATTCTACTCATAACGTTTGCCAGCTGCTTGTCTATCTCATTAAAGTCAGTAATGTGTTTAAATCATATTATTATTATGGACGGATATTTAAACTACGACCAATTATTATTGCATGCGATATATTTTCCGACATATTTAAAGCTAGAAAACCATTTTGATGTCAACTAAATCAAATATCAAATAATAAACCACCCATTATTCATATAATTTAAACCCCAAAACTTTCGTCATTGACGGCTGGTTTCACAATATTTTTATAAGTTCAGGTTACCGTAATCCAATACTTTATACTAAATGGCGTTCTTATTTAATTTTTAGGGTTCCGTTGCCGAATGGCAAAAAACGGAACCCTTATAGTTTCGTCAAGTCTGTCTGTCTGTCTGTCTGTCTGTCTGTCTGTCTGTCTGTCCGTCTGTCCGTCTGTCCGTCCGTATGTCACAGCCACTTTATTCTGGAACACTCAACAAAAACTTTCAACGAAAATTGGTTTGAGCGAAATCGAACTAGCAGTTTTTGAGATATTGCACATTTTTTATTAACCGCAAATATAACTTTGTCTTTCATACAAACACTATGAAAAACAAAGTTATATTTGCGGTCAACAAAATATTGTGGTATTTTGGCTAAGTGGAAGTAAGAATCCCTAATTCAGTTAAAGTTGGCACGGAACCCTCAGTGCGCAAGTCCGACTCGCACTTGGCCGGTTTTTTTAATTTTACGTTGGTAGTGCTTATTTGACAATGGTGCAACAGGCTTTTTGTCTTCATTTAGCTAGAATATATATAGGTACTTCAATTTTTAAGATTCCGTAGCTGAATGGCAAAAAACGGAACCCTTATAGTTTCGTCAAGTCTGTCTGTCTGTCCGTCCGTATGTCACTGCCACTTTATTCTGAAACTATAAGCATCACAGCTGAAACTTGGTAGGTAGGTGTATTTTGTTCACCGCTTTCCGATTCAGATACAAAAAGTAAGAAAAAATGATATTCAAGGGGGGGCTCCCATACATGAAACTAAAACCTAAAATTTTTTTTTACTCAAACCTATGCTTGTGGGGTGTCTATGGATAGGTCTTTTTAAATGATGTTGAGGTTTCTAAACCCATTTTTTCTAAAAGTGTAAGGTTTGAGATATAGACGCTTCCAAAGTGGTAAAATAAGCGTCCCCCCCCCATCTAACTTTTGAACTAAGAAAGTGAAAATTTTGAAAAAAATATATGATGTAGATCTCAACAAAAACTTGCAAAGAAAATTGGTTTGAAGGAGATCGAAACAGTAGTTTTTGAGATATTGCACATTTTTATCAACCGCAAATATAACTTTGTCTTTCATACAAACACTATGAAAAACAAAGTTATTTTTGCTGTCGCAATATATTGTGATGTTTTCGTTAAGTGAAAGTAAGTGGACCCTGAATTCAGTTAAGGGTGGCACGGAACCCTTAGTGCGCGGGTCCGACACGCACTTAACCGGTTTTTTGGTTATGTTAGGGCTCTAATAGCCACTCATAATGTAGCAATTACACACATATCATCTATGTGGGTTGCAGAAGAAATGCCCATAAATTGTTTAAAATTCACTCAGTTTATCACTATTCCCTCCGCAGTTTTTGTAGCCCACCGAGCAAGCCCCGGGCAGTTCGATTCGAGTCACGTCTGCCCTCCGTCTCATATTTATATTGACCGCGCGGCTGGCAACAACCTGAAGCCTGATGCTGGAGGAATAACTACAAATCGCTGAGCGGTTTACGCTGTTCCGTCGCGGGGACGGGAATTTTAATGGCCTCTGTTTAGAGTTATTGTAGAATTGATGAGAAATAAAAGCCGAATACCAGCTGGTGAGTGAAAAAAACGTAGAAGAGTTAACTTTTTGGTATGAAGTGGTAATCAAATTCAAGAACTTATAGTCACAATATAGTAAGTTTACCTAGAAAAGCAGTAGATCTCAACGCAAAATACATGTGAAAATTTTATGGGCGTATTAGGTTTGTTATTATAATTATACAGAATTACACAGCAATCATTGACTTAAATGATCTAAAAAACTAAAGTAGGCAAGTTATCAGTTATACCATCAAAACTTGGGATTTCATTTGGTGGTAATAATACAATATGCTGAGGTGATTTATACCACAAAAGACAGATAGTAAATGTATTGTGTTTATACGCTGACTAACAAAGGTAGGTGACTAACAAATACTTTGCCTAAGTTTTAAGTACATTAATACGTTACACATTTTGGGCTGATACTTCTACGCTATTTATCTTCACACCAAAAAAACTACTCATAAAATCGTGTCGTAAAATAGCCATATAAACGGCATTATAAAGCGTATTATATTTCTTATTACATGGGCGATACCTCCGTCACTGGTGCGGTTCGCATCATAATAGGGCCGAGTAAAAAATTGGCGAAAACATCCTCTATTGAAGACGGGCACCCGGTGTGAAATGACACACTCATGAAGATTGCTAAGGCCGATATTACACTCGTCTCATATATTGAGTAGTTAGGTAAAGTGAAATGCACCCATTTGTGGATAAAGTAAACAGATCATCAGTACTAAATCTGGAAAATTCACACGCCATAGTCCAGTTGCCTTAGCTTAGTGATTAATGAGGAGAACATAAATACCACCGTTAAAACATAATTATTTGTTGGTTTCCTGATTGTTTTTCTTTTATTTGTGGAAAGTTATAATTCATTTTTAAAACACGTAAAATATGGGGAAAGATGTTGTCGTTTCTTTAACATTTGGAATTTGTTCTAATCGCTCATCAAAGGAATTTCAGCTTATGTAGTAATATTTTAATGGCCATATGTAAAGTTTTATCGCGTACTTATATTAAAAATCGTTAGTTTTTCAGAGCTAGCATGCTAAATGAAACTCACTGCCTAGCCAGCAAATTTCAGACCTTGTTTATTGTGGATAGGATAGTGTGCTAGCCTCTTTCAGCTATCCCTTTTAATGTGTTGGAGCAAGAAACTTGTCGAGCCAAAAAACTGTGACCCCTTATCAAAGCGGTGTTTGAGCGGCCTATCTCATATCCTTGTGATGTTGCATGATGTCAAAATAGAAAAATAACTGTAGAGTAACCAACATTTAAACATTTAACCTTAGTTAACATTTAAACAAAATGTTAGCCACTTGTGTAAATAGGTAGGAACATATTTTACTTGCGCACGAACAAACGACGATTTGGCGAAAAAACGTGTAGTTAGATACCAACTGTTTGGAAATCCGTAAAGTAATAATAGTGCTAAGATAATAAAATTTTGAGGTATTATGTAAATACGCACACACAATAACCACCGTTACAAATAAAAGGCTGCGCGTCACTTTTGTGTCTTGTGTCTTTTGTGTCCTCCACCAATCCACACTGAGCCCGCGTGGTGGAGTGCGGCTCAAACTACTTCACAGTTGATGGAAGGCCTTTGCCTAGCAATGGGACGTTACAGGCTAACTTTACTTTACTTTTAATCTTGCGTAGCCTCAAAGATGGAAAAACCACAGTCGGTAGATTTGTCTACCGATCGGGGTATTCTTAAATGTCCACAGAATGATCGATCCACTGCAGCACTGGATTGAATTCTCATCTCCTAATAATTGTGTTGCCTACTTGTCATGCATGAGTGTCATACTGTAATATACTCGTACCGACTTAGATCAATTACACTTGAAGATATATTGCACGTAATTGAACAGCTATGGAACAAACTTACGTGTTGGCGCTCTTCTTTTCTTTTGGGTATTCAATAGTAGTAATAAAATTATGATTATTTTATGATTCAAAATGCCACGTTGGTCTATTTGTCCGTTCGATGCATAAGAATTGCCCCTGTTGCAAAATCCAGGTCTGGCTGAATTTAGGAATGTCAGGAAGTTAATAGAGTTGGTACCAGCATATTGATATTGTTGACAGCAGGTAAAGTATGGGCGGCTATTCACACGTCACTCGAAATTTTTTCGTGTGGTAATTCGATTTCGAATTTAACCGTTTATACTTAACTAAGTAATTTATCCATACGTTAAAAAAACAACCGCACGGACGAAACCGAAATGCATTGAAATCGTGACCCTAAGAAACCAAAAACATTTTTTTCTTTGACAAAGAAAATTCAATCGGTAAATCTTTTTCGTATATACGAACTGCACGAGAATCAGCTTCTGATCTCTCATTGGTCACGCGAAAACATTCACACTGAATAGCAAAACAAAATCTTTGTTTGGACTTTGGATATGTACAGTGAGCTATATCCGCATGGTAAATGCTCAAAGTAGGTCCTACCTACTCATATAACGTATACCAAAGGCAGATTGCTGCGGCTGACACAGGCACTATGATGGATGGTGGGACGAGGAAGGTAATATACGCGACGCCAAGTTTCTTGCCACTACTTGCTGTATGTAAAATATCTTTGACGTTTAAACTAAGCGTTCGTTATTAGGCAATGTCAGAATACAAATTTATTTTTCGAAATGTTCTTGTACGAGTAGAGTAAGGTTAGAACCCTTACAAAATGATGATGCATTTGAGCAAGGGAATCACACCCTATATGGTATTTAATAACACGCTGCAAAAAAAGACACTGACATTTTATATGAGTTTTTTTACCCCATGTACTAAAGGATTTACCGGCAATGAAACAATACCTATACCAAAAACAACTTATAGTTTCATACTACGAATGAGAATGCCGCGAACGCTGTTTGTATGCGGTATAGTTTGTCGTAGCATCACGCTTCAGGGAGCTACGAAATACTACGCTACGAGAATCGTCTCTGCTACGAGATACTGGCTATGATACGACTACGATATTGTATGTAGTAGTAGTGACCGATATTTGACAAATGCAAACAAATTATGCATTCCACATAAATTGCATTTTATCGCGGGTCATAAATCATCTTACTATTTTATTTTACAAATACATGTAAATAAATAAACGAAACGACAGCGAAGGGTCAAAGTTAGCATCTATTGAAGTGATATAAATGGTTAGTAATTATCTTTTTATGATAACAATACAGTTTTCATATTTTGTAACTTCTCAAAATCGTACGTGTATGGCGATAAAATATTGATGAAAAAAACCAACATTAATTTGAAATTCCAAAAGTGAAAAATAACTAACGAATATTTACTCATTTTTTTTGTTTGCTTTTATGTTTAACGTACTATTACGGTGTATCCACTCCGGACGGCGACCTTTCCCGGCGGCCTTCTTTAAGACTTATCTATCTGAGACTATGGAAAATGCCGCAGCGGCATGATGACAGCTATGCCATACTATGTGTGATGTAAAAAGAAACTATTTTCTTTCTTATGTCAATGCCAAACCCAATATGTCGTGTTGTTGTAGTTGCTTCGTTCCATAATAACTTTTATAATATTATTTTGACAAAATATATCGCTTCTCGCTTCATTCAAAGCTCGGTACAAAATTTAAATCGATAACGTTCGGAATGCTGTAAATTAAAACGGCGAGTAGGGGCAAAATTGACCGCATTGCGCCCGCCCAACATTAGGTACTGGCATAACTTGCACAATAACTGACTTAGTACACTGGATCATGTCCAGTGAAATAAAACATTTGAGCTTGCGTTAAATCCAGTAGATCTTTTTTTTTTGCACAATTGTTGATGATGATGGCCTAGTAAACTATTACAGCAAGTAAATTATTGATCCCCGACCGGAACTTTGTAAAAAAATTAAAAAACCGAGGAACCTTTGACGTTTTTACACATTTCAGCGAAAACTAGTTGTTTTTTGTAGTCTCCCTCAGGACAATTATAAAGTTTGCAAGGTGACACAAGAATATAAAGAACATACGCGTTATATATACATATAGTATATCGGCTACCCGGCAAAGAAGAAGGAATACATTAGGTAACAATATTACGAAAAATACGCAGGACAAAACGTTAAAATGAAGCAATAGGGTCGCATTCCGCGTGTTGCCGAGCTGTTGTTAAAATATTCAGTTCCAAACTCAATAAGGGATTGTCCGCGCCATTGCCCGAGGCATTTGTTGTGTAAGTCGGGTGACTGCACTAATGTGATAAACCTCTGCCCTAAGGGCACTGTGATCGCACTTTATCAAACCGTGGGCTCCCAAGAAAAAAAGAGATGCAACCAGACGAAATCTTTGTACTTTTAGGGCCTAAAACTGCAAAAAAATGCCTTTGGACTCAGTGATGAAAACACTATTTACAGATATTTATCAGAGAGATTTATTAAATTTTAATGCACGACGTATCGAACATTTTACAGAGTTCGAGGTCACGCGGTCACTGGAATTCGAAGTCGTAACGTGTCACCGCTACTTATCTATACAAAATACATTTGACGAAGTGTAACAATTCAAAAAGAAGTACTAAGTTATTATTTTATCACTAAAACTTTCCCTAATCTAATGAAAACAACAACCTCCCTCCTTGACGAAAACGAAAGTCATATTAGATGGTGTAAAAGAATTGAAAAAATAAATTACCTATCACCTGAAGTCGATTATAAGAATCGATACTGATGAAACGCAGCGATCAATCACTCGGGCAAACACTATGGAACCTTCCTTCTTCTCAGCCGGTTACAAAATTTGGAGAGAAATGTTATCTGAAACGCATTTTAGAATTTACATACAATATTGCATTAATTCCGTCAATTGTACAACTTACAGTACAATTAAATTAAAAAAATATTAGGCGTACATAAAAAGGTACATACATAGTTACTATTTAATAGTGCTGACTGAAAGCCTTTTGTTTGCTCTATTGTTATCAGTTAAATCACAATCATTTCTTCTTACTAACATTACCAAACCACGTTTTTGGTTTGTGACCATACTGTATGTAACGTTACTGTAGTACTGTATCAAACATAATGAGAAAATTATGATATCACTTTGAGTGCGCAATTAGACCGGCCATGCTTTAGAATCTCTTAAATATTCTCAAAAAATCTAGTTACTGCGAATCACAAATAAATATCCTCAATTCCCCCACATTCAATTTGGTGGGATATAAAAGACCTCGCAATTAGCACCTCGGGCCACGAATCGTTAAAATGGAACGTAAATCAAGAGCGGAGTTACCCGCGCTCGTTACGACTCTTTTAATATTACAGGCTGTTTTTGTAACCGCAAAAGCAGTCATTTTTGCACAGTTGGAAGCTGCAGGTACCTAAATAAATAAATAAATCAAGTTTTTAGCTAGCCAGACCCACCACGCGATGCATTGGACACGCTGCGGAACCCTAGTGAAAATACCTATACCTTTAGTTATAAACATATAAATAGAAGAAACATACGATTACTTACAGATACACCATTGGTGCATTGATGGACGTCAAAGCTAAACCTGAATGAACAAGCCCTTCCTTAGGATTTGGATTTCGAATTAACAAAGCTAACCGCTCACAATTTGAGCATCATAAGAAAACTATAAACTGAATCTCATATAGACTCTATAAAATTGAAAAGCAAATAATTATTGTGTTAAATAAATAAAATATATCTCCCTCCCATCCCACAATGGATCGACGCCATACTAGCAAAGGGACATAGGCAACTTAAATATACATGTGTCGGGTTGAAAAACAAATCATTCCATCGTATACGCCTACTTATAGCTGTAAAAAATATGAGTAGCATTTTCTTATTAGAACCTTATTTTGACAGCTATGGCACCAAACGTGATTTATTAGTATGGGAAATGGCATAAAAACTAGTGCATCTTTCGATTCCCTTCGTGTTTCGACTTGATTTTTTCATAATAATATGGTAATAAGACATATATTTGCTACATTTCCTCAAAACAAACATGGTGCGCCACACGCACCCCTTAAGAGATACAAGCGTTGACCGATGTTTTCCTTTTTATCGACAAATTGATTCATAAGTTATTATTTCGACATATTTTTTCTCCGAATCTCATTTCAATGGTGACTTTCTGATAAATACTTGCAGATGAGATTTTTGGTTCGGAGTGCTTCGTTTGCTAGCTAGTATTTTGTGGAGAAATAGAATCGAGTGACTATGGTTTGATATAAAAAACGGAAGGTATCGGTATAGAACACAGAACATAAAAAACGAGTAGAAGCAGTAAGTAGGCGGGCCCCGTGTAACGACGCATAGGCCAAGCTTGGCGCATCTCATGTTTCCGCCCCCTTATACTCGCTTCAGACGGTGACAGTTGCTCGAACATGTAACAAGTTTTGCTGTACGGATAAAAAACTTGAAATATGTCGACCTGCACTGTGTTAGAGTGCAAAAACGCAAGCGCTACAAAGAATTTATCCTAAGGAGGCGTGACATACCATCGATAAATTATTATTTTAAATTCACAATTTCTATTGAAATAATGATATAATATTTTATATCATTATTTCAATAGAAATTGTGAATTTTGCAGAAAATAACAATCCATAAAAAATTACAACCTAAAACCATTCCACTGGTCATAGAGATAAGGTCGAAACTATATTTTGACTGTTACTTATTCTCGAAATGCTACTCATTTAGGGAATGACCAAATCAAAATATCGATAAGTTAGCTATCGATACTTGTTATTGTATGACATTAAAAAGTAAAGCTTTTGAAAAGGTTGATAAATTGCTGTTTTTTTTACAAATTTTTTTCGTATATAATTAATAACTTAAGGTTCCCTAAAGATCGATTCATCAAAGAAAAATGGATTGCAGCAACCGGTAGGCAACATTTTCGGAGAGGTGTAAGACAGGGAGATTTATGTCTCTGAACTGTTTACAGCGGCATTAGAAGACTCCTTTACGCTCCAGGAATAGGAAGGATTCGGCATCAACATCAATGGCGAATACATCACACATCTCCGTTTTGACGATAAATAGTCGTTGTGGCAAATACGCTGGAAGATCTATTGACTGGGGAGACACAGTTAGCAAGTGGGTCTAAAATGATATTTAACTATATTGGAAGTTGAAATTACTATGTTTTAATTTATTCCTTATTTATTATTAGTGAATAAATGTAAATGAAATGTCTCTTGTAAATAAATACAGATTTTTCTTAAACGTGCGTTTATCGTCTTCTCATAATGAACATTGCCTTTAATTCTTTATTTTGGTATTTTTGCTCATTTAAAACTTAGAAAAAAGAAGTCATTAACAGTTTGTGTATTTTTACAAATTTGCTATGATGTAATAATTAAGATGATAAGAGAAACATCGTAACATAACGCTGTCTCATGTTCCATAAAAAAAATATCGACATGACTATCGTATCGTAACCATCCCACCTCTAGCTATCAATGATTTTCAAATAGCATCTGTCGTCAGGTAGCGGAACTATCTGATAGTGAATAAGAGGCATCTAGTGTCGGGTAGCGAAACTATCTGGCAGTGAAAGGTAACCAATCACAACAAGACATTCTTGGTGTGCGTGATAATGTGATATAATCACAAATGTGTTAGTTTGGTCACACTGGTTTTCATACAAATAGGAGTTAATACTACTTCTATCGTTTTTTATATTCTGTGGTATAGAACTACACCATAGCTGACAAGGAACATTAATACCTAGAAGAAGAATGTCAACTCCATACAAAAAAAATAATAAGACATTATTTTACAGCGCCATCTAGTGTCAACACAACAAATATGGTGTAAGACGGAAAATTTTAATTTAGGGGACTTATATATTGTTTAAAACTTTCATGGTCACTAATATTAGAATAGTTAGATACGGGATTGCTATGACAGCACATAACATTATGAACAGATGCGAGAAAATAGTGAGTTTATGGATAATGGTACCGGCGGCGAGCGGAATAAACGGGTTCGAAGGAGGGTATGTCTGCCAATAACAACCCACCCGCAAGTTCTCTTCAGTTACTCCGTGATCATGGCGCTTGCAACAGTGCCGAAATATCGAAAGCTCATAAATAATAGACACATGGTAGCAATCCCGTATCTAACTATTCTAATTTAGGGGTTAAATACATCAATAATTTTCATACTATGTAGGTATGTTCTTTCTGATTGTACAAAAGAATGTGAAATTGTATCATTTGTACCTTCTAATTATTGACCATTCTTGTAAAACCAGAGGGAACGATACCTAATTTATGCTTTTATACGAATTTACTTTAAATTGCCGAATCGGAAAGAAACCCGACATAGTTATGAATAAAAATACTAGAACATCATTTAATTTTACTCAATTTATTTTCGTTCAAATGGTGTCAGATACTACTTATTGGTGCTTTAATTAAACAAAAGATTAATACAGTAAAAAAAATATGTAGTTTTTATCCCACGATTGGGAAACCGAAAAAATTTGATAGATGGACCCTCGGCCGGTGATCATCCGCACTTATAACAACGACGTTTACTTTCGAGATAGTATCTCGAAGCACACACATAGAGTCAATTTCTCAAAACACAAATACAGAGTCACTTCCTCAATATTATTTGATCCTTGAAACAAATTATAATCACAGCAAATGCAACACAGCACAGCATTCTATTATATTTAAAGTTACAAACAGTTTCAAACAAAACCACAGCAAGTTACGGTCGGGGTACGAACAAAATTTGCCAATTATCTGTTGACGACAGAACGTCACTGTCATCCTTTTTGAAAAAGTAGCCCCAAAATTATTTTTTTAGTCTTCTCTATAGGTCTTTCATAATTATATTTTTTACTCCAGCAACACATAAAACTGCCCAAACGTAGTGTCTCAAATTCGACAAATAAAGTTGACGGAGGAAGATAGCATGTATTAGCATGTATTTTCAAGAATCATGGTTAAGAACATTCGGGAAAAAAATATCTATGGCACAAATCATCCGTTTGGGAGCTACGACATCACAGACGGATACACAGATACACCCCTCTCTCTTTTTATTGTGTAAGGGCTAAAAATACGTTACAATACATAAGTAACTAGCTTTTGCGCGCGACTTCGTCCGCGTGGAATAGTTACTTCTTTCTCCCGTTTTTTACACATTTACCACTATATCTTTGCTCCTATTGAACGTAGCGTGATGTTATATAGCCTATAGCCTTCCTCGATAACTGGACTATCCAACATAAAAAGAATTATTCAATTCGAACCGGTAGTTTCGGAGATTAGCGCGTTCAAACAAACAAACAAACACACAAACAAACAAACAAACTCTTCAGCTTTATAATATTAGTATAGATATACAGGGTGAATTTGAATACATTGGCAATATCCTTCCTACTACTATTATAAAGGCGAAAGTTTGTAAGTATGGATGTATGGATGTATGGATGTATGGATGTTTGTTACTCTTTCACGTAAAAACTACTGAATGGATTTGAATGAAACTTTACCACAATATAGCTTATACATCAGAATAACATATAGGCTACAATTTTTGAGGTTTCTAATGTGAGGTCGTAAAAAAACACATTTTTTGCGCTACTAGACGGGACGAACCTGAAGTCCACGCGAACGAAGTCGCGGGCAAAATCTAGTAGTTTATATATTAAACTAAGAATCTACTCAGGATTTGTAGTCCCTACCACATATTATAATGAAATTCTCGATTTTATGAAACCGATAAAAAAAACAAATTATCACTGCGATTTCCGAAATCCGTTACTTAAGTAAAATAATATTTTTAATACTTTAATATAATTTGTTAATTTCAGAAATCTTAAACTGTACTTTATTATTAGTTTAATTTGAATCAATGATCAATTGTAAAAAGTTGAATATGATTTTGCTCGGTTCCATCAAATGATATTTTTTTATTTTAATTTTCATATGTGGAAGGGACTATGATTCATGAGTCATGAATGGGATCTTAGTTTAAAATAATGCCAATGTTTTCAAAAACACCCTGTATAAGTATTTTAAGCAGTTTTATCACTATTCTTATTAAATAAACCATTTGCAAATAAGATAATGAATGAGCATGATAATTTGCAGTACAACGTTTTGCAGAAACTGTTATTTATAATTTGTGAGCAATTTATTAAAAAAAACATCTGAAAAAACCTGAAAAAACATGTGCGTGCACATTACATTGCAAACAACGAATACATGTCGTTGTTGTAAAAAAATATAATTTAATAGTCGAAGTGTATACATAGCAGCAGTACAGCAGTTCTGCAGATATAATCTACTTCGATTTAAAGCTGTGAGAATCAATAGGACGCCGGCGGGTCCGTAAACAAAAGAATGACAAAGGAATATTGGTACACACACCCGTGATTACCTGTTTTTTATGCTTTGATTTTAGTAACATTTCTGTTAAAATACGTAATAGGTAAACATAAAATTCCAATTATAAAACGGCGTAAAATAAGCTTTAATTTGACATCAAGTTTTAAAAACCTAAACTGTACATTTCCTTTAAACGAATTTGTAATTAAACAAGGTATTTGATGTGCAACAAAGAGTTATCTTATCTTAACAATCATCAGATATTTAAGTTGCCAAAATTTAGAAACGTCAATTTCATTCTTCTTTTTCTTCTTCTTTTATTTAATGGCGACGAATCAGATAATAGCTTGCGCCGTACTGAATTCCGCCAATGACACGTGAGAGGCATTTACACGGACAGAAAAAATGTAATAAAATGGAGTGAATAAAAATACGTCGTCTAAGCATATTTTAACATAGAACGAAAAGACAGAGATAACACGACACATAAAGCTGTAAACAAACATATTTACAAATTTAAAATGTATATAAATAACAAGGAAAAATAATAGGGTATTGAAATAATAAAAAAATATTGGAAAGAGGGTTGAAAACAAATTACAAGTTAATTTTGTTATCATTAATAAATTTTGACAAAGATTTCAAAATGGGGGTAGTTAAGGAATTTAAAATGTATTTGATGTTAGAAGGACGGGGAATTTTTTTAGGGAGGTAGTCAATTTCATAAGTAGGACTTATTAATATAAGGCAACAGGTAATCAAAACAATATTATATTATTATTGTTCAAAGAAAGTGAAGATGTTTCTATGTTATATGACTAATATGGCTAGTATAATTGGCTTACAAATATAACTATTATAATAAGTAAGTAGCTAATGCACTTGTGTTATGGAAATCAGACACAACGGTGGTAACACATCACCCAGACCCGGGTCAATATAGAAAATTATGATTTCTACATTGACCCGACCGGGAATTGAAACTGGGACCGCGGAGCGGCGACGCCTTGAAACCCAGCGTGCTTAGCCACTACACCACGGAGGTCGTCTGTAAATCTGCGAGTGTTTCGGGTGTAGGTAAAAACATAATTATATTTTATCAGCCTTTATATACAATAATTTTTAAATTCGTTACGGATCGCTGCCCTTAGTATGAGTAAGTGTCATTTATATAACCTAGGCTAGGCTTGCTATTGATCAAGTTTATTGCAATACTAATTGTGTGACTGCACGATGCAAACTAAAATGAAGTAGTAACTGTTTCAAATTATTTTTTTATTATTTAAATTATTTTATCAGGCAGTAAAGTTCTACCTAAACATGTAAGTAACTAACCCAAGAAGTTATCAATTTAGATTTAGATCATTTTATTTTATTTTATTTTATATGTATTACAAAATCCACAGCTCTTAAAGATGATAACATAATATACAGAGATATCGGACTTACAGCCAATCATCATTCTAAAACACCGGTATGGTATTCGTAAGGCATTTACTGACAAAAAAAAATGCGAATTAAAGTCGAATCCTATCTATCAAAGTAGTCAACTAGAAATGTTCACCTTGAAGACATGGATGAGCAATGTGGATCTTTCCTGCGTCAAGCCCAGTTTAAATTCGAATGCTACGGATAAATCTAAAAGAGCCTACTCAACTCAGAATTTGAGGATCCTATGTGAAACAGTTATAAAAGAGAACTATGGTAGTTGCTACAAAATTTTCACAGACGGATCAAAAGATAAAAGTCACATTGGTGTGGCCTTTTATGATCCTCAAAATAGGAATCAGTGTAAACTTAAAATAGAATCTAATATATGCATTATGCATGCAGAATTTTTAGCAATTAAGGAGGCGTTGTCGTACATAAAATCAATCGAACATGATAAATTTGTTATTTTGACCGACTCTAAAAGCGCTCTCCAACACTTAGCTCGGTGTACCTCGAGTTTTCGAGGAACACCGATAGCTTACTCTATAATAGATTCTATTCTACAGTTCGCTGAAGACAACAAGTCTGTTACATTACAATGGGTGCCTGCACATATCGGTCTAGCAGGAAACGAACAAGCAGACAAGTTAGCAAAAGAAGCAATGGTCAGTGGCGTTGAATTTGACTGCATACCGTATTTTACAGAATCCCTCAGTACTGTTAAAGAGTGGTGCAGGGAATCTTAGCACGAATATTTTGACGAAAGATCACGGACTAAAGGAATTTGGTATAAAACAATCCAACCAACATTACTTAGAATACCTTGGTTCGACATGACCGATATGAGCAGGCATACAGTTATTACTGCTCTCAGACTGCGTTCCGGACACATCCCATTAAACAACTTCGGTTTTCTAATGAAAAAAGTTGAATCACCTAATTGCACAGAATGTGGTGTTATTGAAGACGTAGTTCATGTGATGATGGAGTGTGTGAGGAATCTGGCTGAGAGAAATCATTTTTTATTTGTTTCTCAGGTTTTATTCGAAGTGGGATGGTGTAATAGCATTTTGGCTTTCCCTTTATCCAGGATGGCCAAAATGCTATATAGATTAGTAAAATCTGCTCTTAGTCGTAGATAATGTATGTTACTAATTTTCGACTTTTCGAGGGTGACATTCCCGTGTGGGGAAAACTCTCTTAAAAATTTAAGAATTAAAAAAAAAAAAAAAAATTGCGAACAGAGGTCACCGACCTTCATCATTTTTATCATAATATTCATAATCTTGATCTTGCCAGTTTCTGAAGCACAGTCCAGATAATTTATTTAAAAAAACCGACTTAAAAAAAGAGTTTCTCAGTTTGACCTTTATGTTTGTTAATCGCTCTTTTCAGAATAGATAAACGAAAATGTGGAAAAATTGGTTTCTCACCGTATCAATCCTGTCATCAGTACTTGCTGATGACAATGACAACGAACTAGTAGATTACAAAGCTCTCTTCGGTGACTCGCCCAGAAGAGATCTACCGTTTCCCGATCTCGTTAAATACGACAATTACCCAGTTGAAGTTCACAACGTCACCACCAGCGACGGATACGTCCTAAGTCTCTTCCGTATTCCACTTAACTCCTGCTGTCAGCCAGACGAGTGCAAAGTCCCTATCATCGTCATGCATGGCCTCTATCTCACTGGAGACGACTGCATCATCCCTGGACCAGGCAAGGCTCACTGCTACATCTACGCCGACAACTGCTATGACGTCTGGATACCCAATAACAGGGGCAACAGGTACAGCCGAAAGCACGTCTTCCTAGACCCTGATAAAGACCCCGAGTTTTGGAACTTCAGTTTGGACGAAATGGCCCTATACGACTTGCCAGCGATAATCGACTACGTCTTAGAAAACACCGTGAAATCACAAGTGGCATACGTCGCGCACAGTCAAGGAGTCGCCACGCTTTTAATGCTGTGCGCTAAAAAACCTGAGTACAATGCCAAAATCAAAGTTGGCTTTGGACTCTCCACTACAGCGTTTTTAGAACATGCTAGATTCTTTCTTCTTCCCATAGAGGGTTTGGTCGCTGATTTGCTCAAGTACAGTAACAGCACGCACTTTGAGATCCTGCCCTACGGAGGTATAATTCAGAAAGTTGCCAAGATGCTCTGTGGAATGAGCAAGGTTCAATATCCATATTGCTCTTTTATATTGTTTGCTGCGTTTGGATATAATAAATTTCAAATACCAGATTGTACACTGCGAGTGGTGACAGGACATTTGCCAGGTGGCACATCATTCGAGAACTTTCTACGGTGGGGTCAGATGAGGGAGAATGGATTTTCAGAGTACGATCACGGTTGTTTGAAAAATTTAAAAAAATATGGTTCAGTGAAGCCGCCACTCATCGATCTGAGTGCTGTAACTATGAAATGGTATTTGATTTCCAGTCTAGGCGACTATGTTGGAGATGTAAGGGATATTGCAATGCTGAAGAAACGTTTGTGTAGCGTGACGGAGTGCATCCTGCCTGATGAAACCTTCGGACATTTGGACTTCATTTATGGAAAAGACATACCTAACTACATAACACCCAAAATTTTATCAGTTCTTAAGGGGGGTAATTTTACTTGTGATTAATAAACATGTTATATTTATTAGCAACTAAGATAATTTCGTGAATTATTTATTCCTGCCATCACTTGGTTTTTTTACAGGGTTAATTTTTTGAGGCTTTTCCTTAAATTATGCAAACTATAGTCAAACTATCCTCGACCGGAAAGAGGCGTTCCTCGTCTGGAGATAGGATTTCATACTGCCAGAAATCCGAAGGAAGATAACCTTTTCTATATTAAGCAAAACCACAGATAGAATAAATATAGGGAATGACCATTACAGTGCGACATGGATCTTCTGGCCAACGGTGACAGTCGGAACTAACGCTGTCAAATTCAAAAATCTGGTTGCCAGATCGAGTGTAGGAAGTCTCCCCAATTTTACAAGAGAATTTCCGATTTTCCCTTTTATTTTATCTTCGTACGTGCTCTGTGTAAAGTAATATTATAGTTTTTAAATACCGTAGAGCTAAACTTCTTAAATATATTTTTTTATTTTTACAGGTTTTTATTGATTGATAATACAATTGTTTTGCGTCTAAAATCGGTGGAACATCATACATTATATGCCTCTTATGGTAGAAAATGTCTTCTTCGACATTTCCATCGATAAAATCTTTTCTTTTACTTTGCCATGGTTGGGTAAAAAAATATTCGCTAGAAAAGGTGATAAATAAAAATACCCTAATAAATAATAGACTCCCTGAATCATGGGAGATTTTCTTGCTCTGGCTACCCTTATTGAATAAGCGCCCCCCTGACAATGTCATCTATTGGCCAGAAGATCCTTGTCGCACTGTAGTGACAAAAATATAAAGCTGTACCCCAATCACGAAAAACTATCCTGCGTAAGCGTATCGAGAAATGGGTACGGTATTGAGTTCGAAGAACGAGTGAAGTCTTATATAGGTAAGTATTTTATTATTCTTAATCTATGCGAATTGCTCGCATGATTCTTGTATGCCATAAATAAAGTGATAAGACGAATAGTGCTTTATTACAGGTAGGTAAATGAGACAGTCATAGATTACCCCAGAGTCGTTTCATGTTTGATTAGAGAAATACACCAAGATACTTGACTTCAGCATTTTGCAAAAAAAAATATTATATTATTCATATAAAATAATGTATTTAGTTTGCTTACATCTATCGGGGTTTGAAAAAACAAATTATAAGAGATGTAATGATTTAATACAACTTCCCTTACCAGACAATTCACCGTGTTTGGTAAAAAATAGCACATAAAAGCAAAGTGACGCCTGTTCACCAAAATGGTGGATTATGCCATTGAATTGACAGTTAGCTCTTGTTTTTAAGCGTTAAGCCATTGCTTTTTTGGAGAGAAAAGGTAAAGTGAGGGTTTGGTATGATTAACATTTGTTTGCCCAGATGGCGCTTATTCAATATGTTTACATTTAAACCACACAGATGGCGCTAGGTACTTGGTGCTCGAATATGCTAACAATTCTTGACAGTTCTAGTTTATGGGCCAAACGTCAACAATCTATTCGATTGGTATTTTGATTTTGTTACTGTAAATTAGTGGAATTGTGGCCTAGACACTGTAGAAGATATAGACTCCATACATAGTTTATTTCGTTTAACATGAGAACCCTGCTATCTACGGATACCTACATTTATAATATATTCTAAAACAAGATTAAAACCGCCTAAGTGCGAGTCGGGCCCACGCACTGAGGGTTCCGTGCCACCCTAAAAACTGGATTCGGTGTCCACTTACTTCCACCTAGCGAAAATATCACAATTTTTTTGACAGCAAAAATAACTTTGTTTTTCATACTGTTTGAATGAAAGACAAAGTTATTTTTGCGGTTGATGAAAATGTGCTATATCTCAAAAACTACCAGTTCGATCTCGTTCAAACCAATTTTGGTTAAAAGTATATGTTGAGATCTTCATTATGTATTTTTTCAAAATTTTAACTTTCTTAATTCAAAAGTTAGATGGGGGGGACGCCCATTATACCACTTTGGAAGCGTCCATCTCTCAAATGTTAGACTTTAAGAACAAAATGTTTTAGGAACCTCAATGTTATTTTGAAAAATCTATCTATAGACACCCCAGACGTATAGGTTTGAGTAAAAAATTTTTTTTGGTTTCATGTATAGGAGCCTTAGGTGTAGTTTTTGAGATTTAGCACATCTTCAACAACAACAAACATAACTTTGTTCTTCATACAAACACTATGAAAAACAAAGTTATATTTGTGGTTAACAAAATATTGTGGTATTTTGGCAAAGTGGAAGTAGTTGAATCTCTAATTCAGTTAAAGTTGGCACGGAACCCTCAGTGCGCGAGTCCGACTCGCACTTGGCCGGTTTTATTGTGTTCATCATCATGAATCAGAAAGCGGTAAATAAGATACACCTACCTACCAAGTTTCAGCGGTGTGATGCTAATAGAGGTAGTTTCAGAATAAAGTGGCTGTGACATACGGACGGAGAGACAGACAGACTTGACAAAACTATAAGGGTTCCGTTTTTTGCTATGCTACGGAACCCTAAAAAGCGAATTCATCTTAATTTAGTTTTGGTCTGACGCATAGAATTTTCCATTTGGGACAAACAATGTATGGCGTTGCGGCCATTTCTTTTAATATTATTAAGTGTTATCTATTTACACCAGAAAACGACGTGAACGACAAAAGAGAGGATAATCCAATAGTTATACTTAACAGCACAATGTAAAAATAAAATCTAAACATAAAACCATAAAACAAAAGAAATAATGGTTTTACAATATTTTTAACACTCACAGTGTCATATTTTATTCTTAAAAGATGAAATATGAAACCAAAAATTTGCGCACGGGCGGGATTCGAACCAGCATCTTTCTGGCAATCCGGGCCAACTGCTCTTCCAATTGAGCTACCGTGCTGTCGGTCCGACCGCGCGAAATTCTTGGTCTCATTGATACGTCATTGCGTGACGTTAGCGCCATCTACCCGTCTGTTTATGCAACAGTGGGCCAAGTAGTTATTCTTTACAGAATAAATTCAACTTGGAAATGATAACGCTTCGCTACTCAATGGTTTTACAATATTTTTAACACTCACAGTGTCATATTTTATTCTTAAAAGATGAAATATGAAACCAAAAATTGCGCACGGGCGGGATTCGAAAAGTTGGCCCGGATTGCCAGAAAGATGCTGGTTCGAATCCCGCCCGTGCGCAATTTTTGGTTTCATATTTCATCTTTTAAGAATAAAATATGACACTGTGAGTGTTAAAAATATTGTAAAACCATTGAGTAGCGAAGCGTTATCATTTCCAAGTTGAATTTATTCTGTAAAGAATAACTACTTGGCCCACTGTTGCATAAACAGACGGGTAGATGGCGCTAACGTCACGCAATGACGTATCAATGAGACCAAGAATTTCGCGCGGTCGGACCGACAGCACGGTAGCTCAATTGGAAGAGCAGTTGGCCCGGATTGCCAGAAAGATGCTGGTTCGAATCCCGCCCGTGCGCAATTTTTGGTTTCATATTTCATCTTTTAAGAACAAAAGAAATAACTTGATAATTAGATAGGAACTGAACTTTTTTCAGGCTAATCACTAAATACATAAGTAATAATTCTCCGTTATATGTTGTGTACGAGTACGTCTGTCTGTCTGTTCATGATAAGCTGTATTTAAAACTACTATAAGGATGCCGATCACTTCTTTAAACTTTATTAGAGCCATGCTATTTCGATATAACATTAGACTCATGACATGAGGTATAATTGGTCAAGGTTTTGTTAGAATTAGGTGAAACAAAACGATAAAACCTTTGCCATTTGTTTTTCTGTCACTAAACTTTAAATCAGTATTATTTAATCTTATAACTCTTTGAGAGTTGAGTTTCCAATACATACTAGAGTGGGTGCACCCACTGAATAGATTTATCTATTCAGTGGGTGCAACACATTATTTACGACATTTCCATGTTCATCAGTTAAAGTCTTCGAGCATAGTGCTAAGATATTCCAGCGTCTTTGCCAACGACTATATCATCGGCGACCCGGGGGTGTATATTTATATAAGATGGGATGAAAACTATTTAACTACCTATATGATGCCGTAAAAGGGAACATCTCTTCTCGGCATGGGATCGGCACCGGATAGCTAACGTCTTGCCTCGGATCGTGTTTGCTATTGCTACAACTTATGACAGTTCTTGTTAATTACGGATCGTTTGACCCTGTCAAGCAGTGGGGGGATAGTTGACAACCATCGGGCGACTCGCCGTAATCGCGTTCAACGCATGTGCCGCTATAGGTCGACCGCAAAACTGAGACGTTTCTGACGTCACTTTTGTCGCCTTTGTTTTCATTTCCCTCCCAATCAATGTACTCCTCATCATTGCTATGAACTAAACGATATTTTTTTTACCTAATAGAAGAACATTTAATTCATATTATTAATGTGCAGTACTTTATTCGGGAGAAAAATACAACAAAAGTGACGTCAGAAATGTCTCAGTTTCGCGGTTTACCTATAGTCGCAAGTGGGTCCTGAGTTGATCTCGATCCGAGGTGGTGACGTTACGAAGTTGATAGATGTGCGTTGAAGTATGGAGTTTCATACCTACAAATAATACTGAACGCCTCGAGTTGATATGGTTTTGTTCCCGTAACTGGTGGATAGATGTTTTATAAAGCTTTTAATGATTCACGAGTTCACGACACTTAGAAAATGTTGTTTTGTCAGGTTAACACGTTCCGGGACACTACTCCAGACACAATAGATGTTTTATTGTTTTCACGCCTGTAGGCGGGCACTGTCCCGGAACGTGTTAAGAAAGGTTGTAAGCTTGAAGAATTAAAATGTGAAAATATTCATTTTGAAGATTTTATGAAAGAACAAGCAGAGTCAAAGGAAACCGTAGTTTTGAATTTATTGCGAGGGCTTACGTAAATTTGTATGCAAATAAGATTATTTACACAGCTCCAAAAACTATATATATATGTGTGATATAAAATATATTATGTTTCCAACTGCCAGCTGATACAACAAGGAAGGTACGTGTTTTATTCTTTATCGTATAGTATTTTATCTTATTTTATCACCAGACTAGATCATGACGTTCAAACGCCAACCTTTCCAGAGGAACCAACCACGAAGAAAGACAAATGAACAAAATATGCACCAACCATAATAGCTACTTTCGTGTGTAAAATAGAAATTATTGATGTTTCAGAAAAATGCTGATGAAATGGTATTTCGTCGCCCTTTTGTCAATTTTCTCACAAGCACTCGCTGATGACAACGATCCAATCGATTACACAGCTCTCTTCGGCGACTCGCCCAGAAGAGACCTACCGTTCCCAGACCTCGTTAAATACGACAATTACCCAGTAGAAGTTCACAACGTCACTACCAGTGATGGATACATCCTAAGTCTGTTCCGCATCCCGCTCAATTCCTCCTGCGAGCCAGACGAGAGCAGAGTCCCTCACATCTTCATGCACGGCCTCTATCTCACTGGAGATGACTGCATCATCCCTGGACCAGGCAAGGCCCACTGCTACATCTACGCAGACAACTGCTTTGACGTCTGGATCCCGAATAACAGAGGCAACAGATATGGCCGAAATCACGTCTCACTGAACCCTGACAAGGATCCAGAATTTTGGGACTTCACTTTCGAGGAAATGGCCATATATGATCTGCCAGCGATCATCGACTACATTTTGGAAAATACCGGGAAAACGCAAGTGACGTACGTCGCGCACAGTCAAGGAGTCGCCACCCTCTTGCTTCTGTGCGCCAAGAAACCAGAGTACAACGCCAAAATCAAAGTGGGTTTTGGTCTTTCAACCACAGCGCACTTGCAACATTCCAGATTCTTAGTGATCGGTCTCCAAGCAATAGCTGCCGATTTATTAAAGAATAGTGACAACACTAATTTTGAATTTGTAAAACATGGCGGTCTCGTGCAAAAAACTGGAAAACTTCTATGCGGTATGAGTGAAGTCGAATATCCTTTCTGTTCTGTCCTTATTTTCGCTGTGTTAGGATACAACAAATTTCAAATAACCGACGATACTCTGAGAGTATTAACAGGACATACGCCAGGAGGGACGTCATTCAATGACTTTTTGCGATGGGGTCAAATGAAGAAGAATGGATTTTCTGAATACGACCACGGGATAATAGGAAATTTGAAGAACTATGGTAAATTAACGCCACCCCTCTTCGACCTCAGCGCTATTACTATGAAGTGGTATTTAATTTCTAGTTATAATGATTATGTTGGAGATGTTAGAGACATAGCAGTGTTAAAGAAACAGTTATCTGACGTCACTGAATGTATCCTGCCTGACAAAACATTCGGGCATTTGGACTTCATTTACGGTAAAGACATACCTAACTATATTACGCCCAAAGTTTTATCGGTTCTCAAAGGAGGAAATTTCACTTGTGATTAATTTTTAATGTAAATATACTTTTAATAGTAATGAAAATGTTAAATTATTTTCACTTCCCCTTTTCAGGAACCTCCAACTTCAAAACCATACTTATTTTTTTATCTGCATGTAGCAATTTGATAGTTTCAGAGACTGTACTTTTTTTTATGCGCCAGACAACACACCAATTGTCTGGTTTCGCGGTAAGGAATTTTCTTCCTTGTGGTACGAAGTACCAGACAACGATTATGACGGGTATGTAAGGTACTGTCACGATTAAAATGTAATCCGGGTAAAAAGTACCCATGGATTTTATGTCCTGCACTTTAAAGGTAGCACAGTATTCCTAGTTATCGGAGATGTAATTCTGACCTAAACGTAACGGCTTTGGTAGGTAACTGACTTCTCTAATTCAACGAAAGCCGCGGCCGGTATAGCTTATATTTAATTTAGGGGCTCATCAATCGAAATAACACAAATGGCATACATAAATAGATGCAGCAAATGTAGATTGTAATGCAGAAAGTCTTTAAAAACTCATTAGACATCAAACGGGGTAACGACATACAAACGCAAGGCTTCCTCTACCGGGCCCACTAACAAAACTACAGTAGAAGTACATAATACACTGAGACATAGTACATTAAGGGCAAGCCTAGCCATTATTTTGTAGTTGCTGCAGATATACAGGTTTGTCTATTTTTGAATCATTCGCTTGGATATGGCGTGAGATTTTCGTTTGAAAACCTAAAAAAATCAACAACAACCACTAGAAATCTAGACGTGAATACCTACTCATAAAATTGACTGATTTGAATTCCAAAATTGGACTTTAACCAATGAATATCACACGCCATCTTGACGCGAGTTAATCGAGTTCTTTCGTTGACTTAGTTCATCTTCGAACGAAAATCACACGCCATATCCAAGCGAGTTATTCAAAAATAGGGCCCCTGGAGCTCTATTTTTGAATCTCTCGCTAGGATATGGCGTGTGATTTTCGACTTCAAGGAATGACGATTTTGAGGGTCTTATTGATGGAAAATACTTTGGAATAAAATTAAACTGGCGGGCCGATGGGTGAGCCAAAAGTTCCATACGCCTTTAAATCTCAAGAAGTTAAATCGGACGACCAGCTTGTGTCATTATAATAATTTTATTGCTTTTCTAATAGTAGGTAGGTAGGTACTCGTAGTAGGAACTAAGTTCCACTTGTGACTTGACCATAAAATTATGCATGAATAAGTGGAACACACGTGTAAATATTCCCTGTAGTTTCCGTTTTAGGGGTTTCAAAGTGGCTGTACTGTGGCTGTGACGTACGGATTTACAGACTAAAAAATGATTAGGTACCATGATGGTACAAACAGACAGGAGTTGTTCTACTTAGATTACGTACACGTACGTTTATGTTATTCTATTCGGCTACGGAACCCTACCCCAAAGAAAACTTACCTTAAGGATCGTTGTTGTGCTCGTTACTGTGATGCACTTGGCCAGCTTCGTCGATTTATGCACTTATCATAACTTTTTAATTCATCATTTACAAATTATAGAAAAGCACCGATGACACACACACACGACGTAAGTAATTACTTACTTATTACTCAATGCACACGACGAGACATGCTTTTACTAATCTGTGCGCACACAACAGACAGACATATTTTTGATTTTTTTGTACTTCCTCTCTAAACTTATCCGGTCTCCGGTATGCGATGATCAGCAATCTCAATTATCTTGATCCTGGGTATTCATGATGAGTGAGTTAAATTACATAATACAAACTTAAGTAACTTACTACAATTATATATCTACGAATTTTTATATTCGCTCTAAATATAAAAATCTAAATAAATGAAATATAATATCGGCAGTCGGATTCGGCAGGCTCCCATTCTTTAAGTTTTGTTTGTATAGAAACCGGAAGTCAGGATAATAAAACTTCGACACAGCAATTTGATGCCCCCATGGGTTGGGTTAGTTCAACGTTTTAGCGATGCCTATTGGTCGATGTCAACAAACGAAAAGTCAAATTGACACTGTCAAAAGCATCTGATTTCAGTGTTCTTCTTGACGTTACTATGACGTTAAAATAAGATGCATGTATAAAAATGTTCGTTCGTAGGTAAAAATGAACTCGCAATTTATCAATAAACAATAAATAGCAAGGTCACCTCAGACATAAGTGCCGATAACAGTGCTCTATCTGTGTTTACCATGTTCTTTCTGCATTAATCTGCCTAAAATGTCTCGAATTACTGTATTGCGGTTGCGGTAAGTTACATTATTAAATTATTACCAACTAAAATGAAGACTTTCATTACTTCCTAAGTTTGTTTTTAAAACACTGCTATAGGTACATTAACCAACTTGAACCATATAAAATATAATATAATTTTATTTCAGTGAATTAACCAGACAGAGGGTAGTAAACTTTACTCCAATATTTATTAGACAGTTTGGTGAAAAAAGATCTGGAGAGCAACATAAGAGATGGGTGAAAAATTTGAAGATAACTGGGTCAGTGCTGCTTGGGTCTGTCCTTGTTGGATCAGCCATCACAGGTAAACAAAAATTTGGTATGGACCAGTGTCCTTTGTTTTTCTTCTACTTAAGAGCCATATTGTATCTGAGGACCGTAAGCCCCTTTAATTACCTTACTTGATATATCTCTATCGGCTAGTCTCCATATTTGTAAACTTCACACTTTAACGGGATTTTGTGCGACTTTCACTTGTTTAAAAGGTAAAAATGGTGTTTACCTTCCCGACATTTCGACCCGGTTACACGAGTCATGGTCTCGGGGCGACTGTTGAAGCTCACCACACACCTGTAAACACCATTTTTACCTTTTAAACAAGTGAAAGTTGCATTAAATCCCGTTAAAGTGTGAAGTTTAGTTTAAAAATGCAACAAAGTTTAAAATTCCATATTTGTAACCAAAAGTGATAAGTTTTATTTTCAACTTACGGTCATTGTACACTCTTTAGGTTGGACATGATCTCATACTTAAATAGTGTTATTTCAATATTTTTCCTTGTTATTTTATAAGTAAGTAGTGTGAAATACTGAATATAAATACATGATATAACTGTTGTACTGTATGAATAACCACTGCATTTGTCTTTGATTAAATGAATATTTTGTAAAGTGAAGACACAAATAGATTAAACTAATTCTTCAACATCAATGTTTTTCAGATTACAATTTTAAGTAAGTTCATCCTTAATTAATTACTTATTGTAATCATTTAAAACCTTAAAAAACCCAGCATCCTTTCAGACAAAATATAGGAAACATTAAACTAACAACTGATCGTCTATTAGATCATAAAGTAAGTAAAATTCAATTTATGATGTATTTCAGACCAATTGGACAGGAAGCAAATACTGAAAAGAAGTAAAGCAGAGAAAATTGAAAATTTTGAAGCTGGATTAAAGAGACCAGACTTACCAACTTTCAGAGCTGAAGAAGTCAGCAAACATGATAGCAAGTAAGTGAAAAATGCCTTTTCTAATAAAAAAAATTGTTAACCTTGCATTTGGTTAGTAAAACTGACAAGTTTAATGACTGCACTAATTTGCAAAAAAATATATATTAAGCTGCGGTCCGTTCCATACAAAATTGACTGGATGCGTACCGTAACCAGTGTGCCGAATCTTTTACCTTGTAAGTAATAAAAAGCCTACATCACATGTCTATCTCTAGTGAAGGAGTAGTTTTACACATAATATGTATGTATCCAAGTGTGATTAGATATAGACATTATATGTATGTATGCTTAGCTGTATAGCTTACTTAAGACATATTAATGTTTTACCGTTTAAAAAAAAATGTACCTATTTTCAAACAAAAATATAGTTGTTCATTCATTCCTTATCTTTCTGTAACGTTTCCTATATTGCCATGGCTATCACAGTGTCTTTATTATGTATTAGTTTATTTTCATCTGATAACATTGTTGTTGAGTGATAACAGTTGCTAGGAAGTTTTTCTAATTAATTATAGCACGTCAATATGGATAGACTGAACAAACACACTATCAAATTCAAATAACTTTACTCACCTTTATTTTATTTAAACTATCAAAGAAAAGCATGAATATTTAACATTACTTCACAAGAAAATATTTTTAATTAACCTTGTAAAGCGTAATAATGGTAACTAAGTAGTACTGTATGCGGTGTGTGTGAGTCTTCATTAAGTGCACATAATAAAATATCAAATTCCATGCATAACTTTAAAATCTTCTTTATAAAAATAAGTCAGGTTTTCCTCCCTGACGCTATAAGTCCAGAACGCACGAACCGATTTCCACGGTATTGCATTCGTTGGAAGATCTCGGGCTCCGTGAGGCTTATAGCAAAGAAAACTCTTATAAAACGGGGCCGGGGCGGGACGGGGCTGGGGGCGAAATGAAGTTCGCTGGGACTGCTAGTATTTTTTTAATAATTATTCAATCAACTATGGAATATTAACAATAGTCCTAATTTTTTACCAACAGATAGCAACAATGTAAAATATTTACAGGCATAAAAGGGGAGGCTTGATTGAAGAAAAATTGAGGAGAGTGAAAAAAAACCATTTTGGTCAAAGAGAAATTTTTTATTCTAAATTTTTTTGTGGATTTAAAATTAAAAGAGTCACCTTCTGATTTCTCCCACCATTACTAAGCTCTGTTCTTATAAGTAAGTAAAGAAAATAAGTAAAAAAAAAAAGATTTGTTTACACTGAGGACACAGTAGATAATTTTGTTTACACATTTCATAAAAAATTTAATATAAAAAAATATATGAATGATTTCCATCGGTAAATTAAAGCATATAATTTATTATTTCTATAATTATGTGCATTTTATAGAGACTCACACTGTATATTATTGATGAGATAGATAGATAATCACATTATTAGACCACTATAGCGCTCTTATTAGGCGCCACGCCCAATGCGCCATTTTAAATGATAAATAATGATGAAGATATTCTTCTCTTTCCACAGAAAAAGTTTCTGGGTGACGTACAAGCATGGCGTGTACGATGTGACGAAGTTCCTGCCCTCGCATCCCGGGGGCGAGCAGATCCTAAACGCTGGAGGCCTGAGTGTGGAGCCGTTCTGGAATGTCTACGGCATGCACAAGACCCAGGAGGTGTTCCGGTTACTGGAGACCTATAGGATAGGTGTGTATTATGGTAACAGTTACATGTCACAGCTCCTGTTACATAGTACAAGTGATGTCAATTGACTTTTACAGTCTAATAGTGACTTGCCACAGTTTAAGTCACGTTGTTTCTAAAATTGGTGACAATGTTCAGTGGGGTCTTTATTAAGTGCTTGTTGTGTGTGTGGTTTTTTTTTCTTGACAAGTTGTCAATTTGCTGGCCTCTGTCTCAGAAGTTCCGAATTCGGATCCCGAGTTAGACATCATCATCATTAACAACCAAAATACGTCCACTGATTTATATATGCCTTCCCCACAGGCACTTGAACATATCTATTCACAAGGTCTGTGCAGGAGTGGTTGTCCTGCAGCTAATTATGACAAGTAGATCTCGGTTGCTTGACTGACACATTACAGGAATCGTCTTACTTATTTACTTTCCACCAGGAAACCTCCACGACGAGGACGTAGCCGACCACACGGACGACGAGCTGTGGGCGCGGGAGCCCTACCGCGACGAGCGGCTCATAGTGAAGACGGCGAAGCCCTTCAACGCGGAGATACCGCCGCAGTATCAGATCGAACACTTCGATACGCCCAAGTATGCTGACATTTGTTTGAAAACTGAAAGTAGAATAAGACCCTTTTATACATGTCACCGTAATATTGTAACAACTGCGAGATTACAATCTTACGGTTTTAATTCCGGTAATTATTGTGAATAAGCTCGACATGGACATTTACATGTAGCATTTACGCTTTTATTGGTACTTACATATCAGCCTAACACGATGACATTCACCTACCCTAACCCACCATATTGCCCAAAGATTCGTAATTTCGGTTTTCATTAGAATGTATGAAGTTCGGTACAGTTCACAATAAATTGACAGATTACAATTTAACGGACTTAAAACCGTAAGAATTTAATCACGTGGTTTTTGCAATATGACGTTGACATACACTGCGATTTTTAGCATCAATGCAGCGCGCGATAGTATCGTGACTCACGGAATGAACAATATTTGGCATCGATGCTGTAGCGCGTTAGAATCGATACAGTCGCCAATATACAGATACATTTGTCAATGTCCAGCTTCTACATCGCGACTGCATCGATACTAACGCGCGACAGCCTGTATTAATGCTAAAAGTAACGCAAGTGTGTAAAAGTTAAAAATTTGAGACTGCATCGATGCTGCTACGCAAGTCGCGACTGCATTGCTGCTAAAAGTTGCAAGTCGGTCTAAATGAAGAAGTGACTCGACTGAAGTTTATTCGAATACTACTCATAGATTAAAAGACTTAACGGATTGATTTCGCGAACATTTACCTCACGCCTCACGTAGCATGCAAGTAAGAGAACGCCTTCTTTTGTGAGTATTTTAGCTTTGTCAAAACGTAGGAAGTGGTTGGGCTTATCTAAGTAAGGCATGTTCACATACTGCAGATTTCGTTGACAGTCTACGCTAATCTAGGCTGTTTGCCTAGGCTTCTCTTACTTTACGCCCACATAGCCCCTAACTTAAATGAAAATAAAACTAATCTTTGTTCGCAGCGAATTATTTTACGTGCGTCAACACATGCCTGTTCCAGACATCGACGCGGCGCAGCACCGCTTGCGCGTACTCGTCAAAGATGGCGGCGTGCGCGCGCGCAGCTTCTCGCTGCATGAGCTCGAGCGCTTCCCGAAGGCTGCCGTGCGCGCTGCGCTCATGTGCGCGGGGAACAGACGCAGCGAGATGAATGAGGTTAGTGCTATAATTAAGGTTTCTGCCTACCACACTGTTGCATACCAAGACCGTGATAGCAACGTGTCAGACAAAAAAAATTGTTTTATTTAAACTTTCATGTCACTAACATTAGAATAGTTAGATACGGGATTGCTACCGTGTACCTTATCATTTATGAGCTGCCGATATATCGGAGGTTCTGTTCAGTTACTTCGTGATCATGGCGCTTGCAACAGTGCCGAAATATCGGAAGCTCATAAATGATAAGGTACATGGTAGCAATCCCGTATCTAACTATTCTAATAAAAAAAATATTCTTGATAACTATTACGCTGTTCCCACTAGACTGTTACGTCACCGACAAACAACGTCGCGTGTCATGCACGGAGTGTATCAGCACCAGCAAAATACTCCTCGCTCTCGCTCCATATAACGGTTAGACTGAACGCTGCCTAATCCGTTCAGTGGGCAAGGTAGAGCGTATGGTGTTGCTTTTCGTGTCTGATACGCTCCTAGTACGGTCATAGTATGGTACGGTTTAGTGGGTAAACCTTTAGACGCCCTGATTTAATTATCGAACGCGTTTAACTCATGATCTATACAGTAGGCCCTAATTGGAATAATGATTGTGTTGATAACTTATCAAAGTATTATTTCCAAGCAGGTGAAGCCAGTGAAAGGCATCAGCTGGGCGGGCGGCGCTATCTCCAACGCGGTGTGGGAGGGCGTCCTGCTTCGCGACGTGCTCATACACTGCGGGGTTGACTTGGAGAACACGGAGGGAAAGCATGTCATAGTGAGTTACTGTTTACTTACAGTTCAGCCGCTCAGATAATGCTAAATAGCATTTTCAATTTTGATAGATAATGTATAGAAGAATTGATAGATTCTGGAAGCTTGACATTCTTTCCATGCGTTTGGGTGAAAATTGAAAACGTCAAAATGATATTCACTGAGCGACTGTATTATAATAGTAATAGAAGAATTGAAGAAGATTACACTTGTAGAATTTAGCATCGCTGGTTTTAAAATCCAATTAATGATGTAAATGTATGCCTACCGCATTATTAAAGAATCGTTTGAAGGAAGTTTTTCTACCAATACCGACTGGACACCGTCGCTATAGTGGCGACAAGAACGAAATTACGGTGCAGAGATAGCGGCATACTTCGATTGTCCGGCCATATAGTGGCTAAAGAATAGTACGTTATCTTTGGCTGCATCGGACAAATTACGGTAGCTTAACTACCTTCCCCAAAACCGGTGACAGCCACAGGATTTGTACACCACTTCATTTATTACCATGCAATGAAGGTCAATGTCCATCACTTTATCTCTCCCCTCAGTTCCAAGGCGCGGACATAGACGCTACAGGGGTGAACTTCAGCACATCCATCCCTTTGTCAATGGCGGCGGACCCCACCAGCCGGATATTGCTGGCGACGCGGATGAACGGGCAGGACTTGCCGCCGGACCACGGCCGCCCGCTGCGTGCTGTCGTGCCCGGCGCGCCTGCTGTGCGGAGCGTCAAGTGGCTGGGTAACATTACTTTATCTTAATATCTCTCTCTCTTCATCGCTCTGTCTCGCTACCCATATGTCGCTTCTTGTCTGTCTCATTCTCTCTCTCGGTTCTTCTCTTTTTTTTGCTCTCTCTCTCGCTTTCTGTCTAGTTCTCAGCTCCCTCCTTAATCCTTTATTCTTCTATTAACACGTTCCGGGACAGTGCCCGCCTACAGGCGTGAAAACAATAAAACATCTATTGTGTCTGGAGTAGTGTCCCGGAACGTGTTAAACAATAAGCTCAGAGAATATAAAACCACTTGTGTAGACTGCCGTGCCATTCGAAAATCACATCCTATATCAATATTTGTACCTAAGTCATGGATGTTATATGTATATAAGTATTTTTGAGAGACGCCCCCATCATAATCGTGGTCTGGTACTTCGTAACACAAGAAAGAAAATTCCTTACCACGAAACCAGACAATTGGTGTGTTCTCTTGCGCATATTTATTTATTTAAAATACATTTTCAACTGTCATACGTGACGGATAGCGCACGGCTGCGATCAAGTCACTGCGGTCTACTTTTAATGACATCGATCCAATTCTCTTCAATCTAATAATAATTCCATCCATTGTTACAGAATCAATAACAATATCGACAGACGAGAGCCCGTCCCACTGGCACCAGAAAGACTACCGCGCGTTTAACCCCTCCAAGACCTGGGAGACAGCTGATTTCGCGACTGCGCCGCCAGTATACAGCCTGCCTGTTACCTCGGCTTTCTGCCACCCGCTAGATGGAGACACTGTCAAGGCGGAGAAAGGGTTTATAGAAGTTAAAGGTACGAGAAGATTTTAAAACTTCACAGGCTTAAAAACGTTTCTAGGAGATCTAAGTTAAGTTAGGCTTAGAAATGACGCCTAGATTGTAACAATACATTTTATTTCATATTCCAGATTGAAAGGTACAGTAAATAAACACGAAAGAATTTAATTTTTTCTTAACTATATTTTCTGAATTTCGACTTTTCGTCGTCACGCCTGTTGATGTATCAATTTTTTTCTCTTGATTCAACAACTCGATCTACCTTAACTGTCAAACTCCCGCGTACAATCAATATTTAAAGCGAACTTTATCCAATAACGATCACACTTTGCTTATACAGGTTGTAAAAAAAAGTACGAGCTAAATTCAAGGGGGTGGTTGTTAATCGAGTTTGGAATACAGAAAAAATTAAAAAATGAAAATAAGTATTTTTTTCGTTTTTTTTTTATTATTTTGTTTTTGTGTATTCTAGTCTCGATTGACAACAACCCCCTTGAATTTGGCTCGTACTTTTTTTTAACAACGTTATTTTTCCTGTATTCCAAACTCGATTAACAACCACCCGCTTGAATGTAACTCGTACTTTTTTTACACCCTGCAAATACGTGAGGCTAACTTAACTACATATACCTTCACCAGGCTACGCGTACTCCGGCGGAGGCGCGAAGATCCTCCGCGTGGACGTGAGCGCGGACCGCGGCGGGACGTGGGTGGAAGCGCGCCCGTACGCGGCCGACGGCGCGCCGCACAAGCAGCACTACTCGTGGACGCTGTGGCAGGCGCGGGTGCCCGCCGAGGGACGGGAAGAGGTAAATACTAAAGTAGCGGGTACCCACCGAGGGACGGAAAGAGGTAAACTAAAGTAGCGGGTACCTACCGAGGGACGGAAAGAGGTAATTACTAAAGTAGCGGGTACCTACCGAGGAACGGAAAGAGGTAAATAGTATAATCGAAAATTGCAAATTTTAAAAACCCCCCGATCCCTCACATTTAAAGTCATGGTTACCTTACCATGTTATTTCAATATCATTGAAGTAGTTCGGTACCAAATTTCGAATCGAAAGGACATAGGTATGGAAGGTGGTCTCATTAATTTACTTTTATTCAAAGAGCTGATGATCTTCAACCTGCGATCGGGTTATGGATACCTTACCTTATTCTGTCAATGTCATAAGCATGAAATTTCGAATCAATTTGTTTTTCGATCTAATTTGTGGTTTTCCCCTTGGTCTTTTGAATACCTATAAAGCTATTCATAATCAATTCTCTTGCAAAGCTAAATAACCTGGTGTTAGCTTCGCGTGTCAGATTTTACGAAAAAATTCATCAATGACAATTTTAGAGTCGTTAGATCAAAAATCGATATCCAACGGCATGTGTGTAATGTGCATTGCTATGTGCCTTATGAAATAAAACAGTGTTATAAACTTGGTCTGAACAATCGTCAACTTCCAGGTGGAGTTGTGGGTGAAGGCAACAGACAGCAACTTCAACACGCAACCGGAGCGGTTCGACGACATCTGGAACATCCGCGGCATACTCAGCAACGCCTACCACAGGATCAGGGTCAAAGTACAACATTAAGGCCTCGTCCTGGACGCCAGCGGGCGGAGCGGGCGACGGCGCGCACGTCTTGATCAATTTCATAGATTTATGTGAAGCTGTTCTCGACGACAGCGGTGCGGGCGGCGAGCATCGAGCTGTAGTACCGCCCGTACCGCCCGCACCGCCGCTGTCGTCCAGGACGAGGCCTAAGAGGATCGTTTGCGCGCAAGCTTCCATACAAAAAGATAAAGAGTTTTCCACCCCTTAAACTATGCTCGTACTTTTTTTTTAATATTGTATGTTTCAAAAAATATAAGAACCTAATGACCAATAAATAAGACCAATGGTTGACTGGTAGAGAATGCTTTTTAGCATTAAGTCCGCCATATGTACCTTTTGTTTGTGCATGTAGTAAATAAATAAATAAAAACCTAAAAATTCACTTTTTTGACTAAAAAATATTTTCGGAATTGCGTCCAATTTTAACTAATTAAGCCTCTATACAAAAAATCGAAGACGTACAAGCGTAGTTCAGGATGTATGAAAACGAATAAGACCAATTTGTCTCATTCCATAAAGGTTTACGGGTACGTTCGAAATGTATGAAAACTCGCGCTGCGCTACGCCTGCACACGATCCTCTTAAAGGCGGATACATAGATTGACTGGACGGTGGGTCGCGCACGTTATTGTATTACAAAGTTCAAAAAATTTACAAAGTTCTGGCTGCAGGGCCTACTACAGCGTATCATACCATGACCGTGTTAGGAGCGTATCAGACACAAAAGCATCACGATACGCATTCTAAACGGATCTACAGCGTTCTGACTCACCGTTATATGGAGCGAGAGTGTATTTTGCCGGTGCGGACACGCTCCGTGCATGACACGCGACGGTGTAGGTCGGTGACGGAACGGTTTAGTAACAGTGTCATAGATTTCAATAGATTATTTTTTTGTTTGACATGTTTCTAGCACGGTCATCATGGTATGCTACGGTGTTGTAGTTAAGACCGAACCGGCCTAGTAGCTGGGGATGTAGTAGTAATTGCAATATTAACTTTATTTCCATAAATTGAAGTAAAAAATGTAAGGTTTCACAACATCTAGGACATTCGTATTAGAGTCGAAAGTACGATATTAATGCAACAGTCATAATAGCGGTCTTCGTGATTTCATTTGAACTTTAACTTCCTTCAATTAGGGTCGTTACTATAAATAGTAACAAGTTTTGCATCATGCTCTCATACAAACTCGTGTTGGTTGTAGTAGTAGCTAGCACTTCTGGAAAAGAGCGGTACTGAGACATCAAATATGTAATATGGTAAAGTCTATTCATTTTTGCTAGTCCATCATTGTAAACAATCTTGACATTCCCATTTAACGAAAATATACCTTTTAAAACAAGATGAACACTAAACTAACAACATACATAGCTAATTAATCGTTTAACACTGAGATCTTTTTAAAAATAAATAGTAAAATTATTTTATTTACTGATATTATTTTAAAAGTTACAAAAATATTGTTTGCATTGTTGAACTAGCAAAGATCAATGGAGTTTACCTATATCTTTTCAAGGAGAGCCACCTGTCGCTAATTTAACAAATAAGTTTCATATTGCTAAATGTTTTAATTTCAGTGGTACATTTAAGAAGAGTTGATTTTATCATAATAATTACCGAAAGTACATAATTAATGCGAAGAGAGAAGCTAGATACATTTACCTAGTCTATTGAATATTATTTTATGGTCAAATATGTATGTTTTTGTCAGTTACATATGTAATAATAGGGATACCTATTAAACATACATAACCGGTGCTCTTATTTCTTTACATAATATGTGTATTTGTTATTCAAATTGTTATGAAAAAAAATATAAAAAAATAAACTACAGAAATCTGTTTATTCTGTAAGTAAAGTAAAAACCCTATTCCCTAACTAAATGGTTTAATTTGGTGACTGAGCGACGAGTTTATTGTTTTCGCAATAACCTTGAGAATAAAATATAAAATTGGAAATACAGATTGACTATGTATGGTAAATGGAATCTGTAAAGTAAACATTAGATAATAATTTGTCAACAATATTATCATACTGTTTTATCAGTTCTTCATAATTATAATAGACATAAAACAACATGCTCGTGAGATGGGTAATTCATGTGTAAATTAATGTTATCTCCGGCTGTCGGAGTCCTAGACCGGTTTATATGTTAAAAAGCTTTCGAGAGTGAAACATGTTTGCGACTAAGAACGTTTTAAAACAGCTTCTAAGCGCAAAAAAATTGAGTTCAGTGCATCATCGATATGTGCATGACTGTTTGCAAATAGAAGTATCGGGAGAAAAGCTCAAGTTTCCATATGTGTGGTTACGAGACAACTGCCAGTGCGAACAGTGTTTTCACATATCTGCCAAAAGCCGGATACTGGATTGGGCGAAATTCGATGTAAACATCCAACCGAAGAACGTCGATAAAGACGAAAATTTCGTAAAGATATCCTGGACAGACGGACACACCTCTCAGTACAAGGTAAACTGGCTCAAATTCAGGAGTTTCACGCCAGAAGGCCAGAAAAGATATAACGAAACAATATACAAGCCTTCGAAGATCACGTGGAGTAATGAAAACTTTGCTGAAATATTTAGCAAGCACGATTACAACGAAATACTTAATTCTGAAAAAGCCCTGTACGAGTTGCTGCATAAACTGGCCGTGTATGGAGTGGCGCTCATTAAGAACACACCCGATTCCGAAACGGCTGGCGACGCTATCATTGAGAAGGTTGGCTTCACAAAGCGGACTCATTATGGAGTCAAATTCGTGGTACAAAACGTCCCCAATACAAGCAATGTTGCATATCTATCGAGTAATTTACAGATGCACACAGATTTGCCGTACTATGAGTACTGTCCAGGGGTGAATTCTCTGCACTGTCTTGTACAAACAGAGGGAAAAGGTGGCGATAATCTTCTTTCCGATGCGCATTACGTTGCCCACTACATGAAGAAGCACCACTCAAATCAGTTCAAGTTGTTGACAGAAACGGAGGTGGAATGGTGCGATATCGGGACAGAACACGGCAACGACTTCTTTAAGTTACACAGAGCGCCAGTTATCTGTCTAGATAATAAAGGAGAAATCATCAGAATTAACTTCTCAATACCTCAAAGAGGCAGTCATTTCCCAGGGCCTATAGAAACAGTGAAGCCATGGTATGAAGCCCATAGTTTATTCTTTGAATTGAATCAGCGTTTTGCAGCTAATTTCAAGACAAAGGCTGGGGAAATACTTGTTTTCGATAACATCAGGCTGCTGCATGGTCGGAACGCATACGAAGACAACAGCAATAATGTAAGGAAGCTCATAGGGGCGTACATTGACTGGGATGAAGTTTATTCACGTTTGCGTTGTCTGACCATCAAATTGAAGAATAAAGATGGAATTTAATTATGAATAAACCTTTTCATATATTAGGAGTGTAAGGGTCTGTTTGATCATGTCCATGTTTGTTTCGGTTACTCCATATAAAATTACATTCTTTTTTTGGGCAGTGGTTACTTAGACATAGTGAAACAGACCCTAAAATGCATAACAATTAAAGAAGCTTGAAATAACAGTAAAAATTTTTTTATTTATTTATATGTACAATTGTGATTATTTGAATATTAACATTTTTTTATTATTAGTTTGATGTCCCACACAGCACAGCTGTTCTATGATGAAGTTTGTCTTCTACATTTTTGTATTTATTTGTGTGCTAATTAGTGTTACTAGGAAATCCTTATGGGAAATGAGTTTTGAACTTGATTTGTCAAATTGAGTTACTATAACTCAATGTAACTTTCTAACCTATAGCTTCGTATCGGAAAACTTTTCAGTGGTACAATATCATCATTGTCTTTACTTTTCTCATTAATTTCTATTAAGGGAAAGTCCTCTAAATTGGGGTCGATGGCCATAGAAACAGCCATGGCTTCATTTGTATAGATATGTATAGTAAAACTTGCATCTTGTGGTAACTTTTTGAAGGCCTCACATGTAGATAATGTAAGGCAAAAGGCTCTTAGATTTTGCTCGGCCTGGATTAAATAAGCGTCTGACGTCTCGTCGTACTCCTTCTGTTTGTGGATATCAAAAACAAACTTTAAAACTTGCATATAATCGGCATTCGTGATTGCAAATACAACACGACTTAACTGACCATTCTTCAGGCATTCTCTGATGCTTCTCAAACATAAATCGATGTACTGCTTGATTTCTGGGTGAATACAATTGTATACTACAACATTGTATTTCTTTCTAGTCTCAAAAACACTTTTTGGGTACACTGATGAGTAGTAAAGAATGCTTTGAAATGCGATTGCTAGGAACTCTAGAGCGATGTCCTGAAAGCAAGGATCCATTTTTAACCAGTTTCTATAAAATAGTGGTGATTATAAAACCCCGAATTCTGGAACATCCGATAATTTCGATATTTCGGTTTGTTTACAACAACAACGCACAGATTAGTAAGTAAGAGTATGCAACAACGTCAACCAACGTCAACCCATAGAAGCCAACATAGAAGAACCATACAGTGCGACAACACAGATTAGTAAGTATTTTTTTTTTATATATATATAAGTTTCACGGCCTTGGAGAGTCCATCCAGCCTTTTCTTCAGTGCTGTCACATTTTTTAAAGTTTTTTCCACTTTGATAAATAAAAATCCATCATTGGGTTTTAAAAGGGTGATACGTCTTCAGTTTCTCTTTGATAATTTTAAATTGCTTCTGTTCAGAGTGTTGCTTCTATTTTAATAATTTTGCTTGAAATATTATATCTCTACAAATGTGTCTTGAATATATGTGTATATAACTTCGTAACTATTAACATCTTCAAGAATAGATGGCAAGAGGCGGGGTATTTCTTGATTTTTATATTGCTTCATTAGGCCATCTACCAATATAAGTCTCGGAATTGCGAAGGCGGGACAATGAAGGATTAGATGTTCCAGGGTGCCAATATGTGAGTTACAGAACTCACACACATCTGAGGAAACCAGCTTGATTCGCTTTAAGTGAGCAGGGAATTTTCCGTGGCCAAGTCTCAATCGATTTATAGTTGTGATGAATTTTCTTTCAGGAGATTTTAACTTGAAGTACCAGGGATTTCTGGGTGTGTTTTTTTGAATCTGTGCGTACGTACCACTTTCCTTTAAGAACTTTGGTTTCATCCCATTCTTGATGCCAATGAGCAAACATTCTAGTTTTCAATATCGTACTGTAATCTGATGGAGGAACAGGAGGTGCTGGATATTCTAAATGAGTCAAATGTGGAATATCTATTTTCATCAAGCCGTCAACAATCTCATTTCCTGTAATCCCAGAGTGAGAGGGAACCCACACAAATTCAATCACCTTGTCTTCAAAGTACGAAAGTAATTCTCTGATCTTGATAATATACGTGTTATTTTTGTATGAAATACGAGCAGTCTGGAGACAAGTAAGAACGCTCAAGGAGTCGCTTATAATCAGGAAATCTCTATGGTTATTTATTCCTCCAATATATTGCAAAGCGGTATATATAGCGTAAGCTTCAGCTGTAAATATGGATGCATTATGATCTAACGTAAAGCATCGACCAAATTTAGAGATTAGTAAGTAAGAGTTGGAGTTGGTTATACTCAAAGGAGTTGGTGCGACATTCTTCTCTGGTACTCTCTGGCCAACGGATGACATTGACTGACAGGGCATGGGGTGGCGTTAGCATACAAAAATGTAGCCAGAGCAAGAAAATCTACCTTTATTCAAGGAGTTTAGTACGCGAATATTTTTACCCAAACATGACAGTCAAAGAAAAGATTTCTTGGATGAAAATGTAGTTGAAGGCGTTTTCTACCTTAAAAGGCATATCATGTATGTTCCACCGTTTTAGACGCGAAACAATTGTTAATACAATAAAATCTTTTGTTTTTTTAATTTATTTATCAAATCCATATAGTTACCTAATTAAATTATAATAGCCTTAAAAAACCACTGAGGTGTACAATAGACTATTGAGTTTACACATTACTTAAATAAATACTCACAATAAAACTACAACTATAATAAGTTTAAAAAGTATTGTTTTAATTTGATTTTAATGTTTTTATTGGTGATATCAGCTACCAGATCTAATGGCTGGTTATTTATAAGTCGCGGAATCAGGTAGTTAGTCGTGCGCTCGCCGTGCGCATTGTTAGCGCTCAGTTTGAAAAGCCGGTTTCTTGCAATTCCTTGAGTTAATACAGGATGTACAATGGGGATTTGGACGGATTTATCAGAGAAATGCTGCTTCAGTAAGGCATAACTAGCTTGAGAATACACAGGTAAGGAGTTACAGTACTTAAAAAGGCTATGTGGATCAGTGAGCTGTTACTACTACGTATAGAGACGCTATGCCAAGAAAAAAATGTGCGCATTTTTTGGACGTGAACTGTCAACAGACTGACGTATTCCACAAATTTTGAATTTTGAATATGAAACCGCAGAAGTGACACAGAATTTATGCCTACTTAACTTAATTGTATTGAATGAATATTATTTTATCAAAACGTTTTAATCGTTACTTACTTTGATCAATAGTTATTTAAAAGAGCTAAATAAATAAAAGTTTAGTAAATAAAAATCTGTAGGTCAAAAACTCGAATGATAATTTACTATTTTTTTATCATGATTTTTATCATTTTAATTTTTCATACGAGATAATTCTAGAAAAATACAACTACCAATGCTAAACACTGTAAAAGAAATATCACAACATCGCATTGTCTAACCTCTATTTATTACCTACCTACTTTTCCATTCTGTGCGTGTCACTTTTCATAATCTTTGATTTTCGAATAAAATGGCGGCAATTTCATACAAAACATTTATAACATTTTGAAAAAATATTTATGTTGGTTTAAGTTAACATTTTAATTTCCTACCGATGGTAAGTAACGCCGGTATCGTTTTGATTCCTGTTGGTTTTATTTTTGCATGTTTTAAAAACGCAAGACGGCATTTTGACAAATTAATTGACCAAATGTCACATTGGTTAACGCTACGAGCGGGAGTGAGTGACTGTGATACAGCGCATGCGTTGATGGTCTGTGACCATCAACTCATCGCGCACGAGGTTCCTTCGGGATGTCATTTCCATACGTAGTAATAGTAGTTCAATGATGTGGATAGTCTTGGAATTCTAATCTGACTTTATTTATTAGAGACTATGCATTTAAGGAGTTTAGCTCTACGGTATTTAAAAACAATAATATTATTACTTTACACAGAATACGTACGAAAATAAAACAAGGGCAAATCGATAAATCTCTTGTAAGATTGGGGAGACTTCGCTACACTCGGTCTGGCAGCCGCATTCTAGTTCCTACTGTCACCGTTGGCCCCCCTGACAATGTCATCCGTTGGCCAGAAGATCCTTGTCGCACTATAGATTGGAAAGCTCTTGGAGCGTTTATGACCCTTATAAAGTTTGGGCAAGCAACCTGTAGTGTCGCTAGTGTCGTTTTGTTTTTCTTTTATGCGGATGATGAACAGGCGTCAGGCAAAGGTCAGCATCACACATAAATTATTATTAAGTTATAATATTTTATTTCTCATTAAGAACTGGCTTATTATAGATATTAAATGACACCCTAATTATCACATCTATTACTAGTAGTTAGGGTGGGGTGAGTTATCTTTAAAGATTTTGTGCCCACATCTCATTTGAGAGTATAGATGGGCGCCTACCCGGATATAAACCCAGCCACTGGATAAATATCCAATCCACGCTATTTTAACCCACCCGATTCCAATTGATACCGGGTATAAATTAAAGCCTGTTTTTAAAAATTAAATGAAATATTTTTATTGAAGTTTGTCACTTTTATGGTGCGATTCAATTTCTTTTCAAGTAGTATAAAATACTGAACTATAAAAATGGTACATTTATATTTAAATTCAATAAAAACTGTCATTTAGTTGCAAATACAGTGCGTACCTGCATTTTGGTAACCCCAAAGAGGAAGATTAAACAGTTTTACAGGACAAAATTTTATTCATTGCAGTACATTATGTGTAATTGTTGATTTATGCATTAAGTACGAACTAATTTTATAAATATATACACATAATGTGGTTGAAATTTAAGAAATCTTATCGACAACATTTACTGCAATAATGCAGCCTAACGTATCAATGTGTAAACCATTGTGTAAAGCGTTTTACGAAAGGTCACGTCAACGAGTTATTCTGAAAATACTACGGGAGTATTTAACACATTAAAAGAAAATGAAGTACTTCGTAAATTCATAACTTGTCAGCTCTACGATCAAAGCTACGATCACACAATGGCCATAATCACACAAGCGATAAGTATGCAAACAAAAACAATACCTTTCCAACCCGTCCCTTTATCTTTTTATCTACCTGGGATTGCCACGTGCGCAGTTCTATCGCCGTTGGCTATAACTTGCCAGTTTTGAATGAAATGTCACTGCGCGTAGTGTCTTTGTAATAACTATTTTGACAACTTCTCAAAATATATTAAACTCAAATACTGATGCAAAACAAAAAAATACGACGAGATGCAGCAGATTTACATTGAGTGCTGTCACCGCTACCAAGTACCCCGTCATCAAGTGAAATATTGCAAAGTTGAGATAACTCCTTTTGTCTCTGTCCTGTCCTTTTGTAAGTTATACTCATTAAAAAAACGGTTGTTCATACTACTCAACTCAACATTATAATATACTTAATTTATGATTTTAAGTGAATATGATGACTGACTGTATAGCATAAACGATATTTCTAATCATATTGTAGGTCTAGGAATTCATACATAGCCAACTGATACTCAAAACAATGAGTATTCAATGTAAATTTAATAAATACCCAGCATTCTTAATAAACACCCAGGTAAATTAGGTAAAAATCAATTTTTACCTACCGGGTGGGAATAAATTGGATAAATATCCACCGGATATTTACCCACCCGCCCATCTATATTTGAGAGAGAGAAAGAAAATGGATTTATTAATGTCCAAACAAAATAATAACATACACAATCACACTACAAAACAGAAAAAAAACATAAACAGAAAAAAACAACCATGCCCATGCAGTGCGTGCCACGGTGCCGTGTGCCGGTGATGTCCAAATCAAGAGGACTTCACTCTGCATCAAGGAATATATACTCACCTCTCTGCATAAAGCTGCCTTTTGACTGTGGGATATAATATATTAATATATATTACGATATATTTTCTTTCCCGAGATATATCTTTCACCCGTTCACACTATGGGATATATATTTTTCTTAGTTTTGTATGGGATTTTCCACCACCGCGGGGGGCGGAAAATATATCTTTCTCGAATCGCTCCAAAACATATTATAGCTCAGGATATAAAATATTATATTTCTCAGTGAGAGGGTTCCATTGTAAACTATGGTGAGCGATATCGAGTTTAACTCGGTATATTAATATATTGTTAATTTTATTTAATTGGTTGATAACTATTATATTTGTGATTGGGTAATTTTATTTAATCAGTCAGGTATCAAACGAATGCCGAGAGTCGCATAACAATGGAATTTTTATTGTGTCTCGTTTACACATACTTGACGAGTTAATATCATGTATTTTTTTAAATCTGTTTAGTAATAAATTATATTTGTTTTTAAGTAATTAAGTAATATTTTTTTATAAATTAATTTTTTTAAGTAATAATTTTTATAAATTAATTTGTCTTTAAGTTTTAATTTCTGTATTGATATGGCGAGGAATAAATGAATATGAATATGAATATATTTCCTAGTGAAAAGGCAGCTTAAGCCAGGTCCCCGGGAGGCCCTGGCGCTGGTTTTCAGGTAGACCCTTGCTGAGTGAGGTACACGGAAAATGTCGCCAACATCACGTCTACACTGAAGGATAAACATGCATACATACTATTTTAAGTACTAAATCAGAAATACAAGTGAGTTGAACATAAATATACCTACATAATATATTATGAGGGCCTTTAATTAAAGGTCGGTACGCATTTGCGCGGCACGGCGCGGCGCAGTGGACGTGAGCCACTCAAAATAAAGGGTTGAAATTGATTGAATCTCAAATCTACCTTGGAGATGGTATGGATTTATTTATCTACTAGTGTATAACAGCTTGTTATGGGAATTGCTTACAGTACCATAATGAAAACAGGAACAATCAGTTTTTCAAAATAACTTAGATACAATTTATTAATTTTACAACAAATTACATTATTCTATGTAGCTACAAACAAAACTGTCTGTTTATTTGTCAGGAATAGCTTCCAACCCCTGAAACAAAACCAGTTCATTTAGAAGATCCTACATAATATTATAAATGCAAAAGTTTGTGAGGATGGATGTAAAGATGTATATTAGTTACTCCTTCACGTAAAAACTACTGAATATATTTAGATGAAACTCCATAAATATAGTTTACAATAAATTAATATTTTGTGAGAATGTTATCATCTATGCAGATGAAGCTATCTTATTAAGAGGATTAATCATAGTTTGTAAACTATGTGTCTGAAAATTTTGAAAGTCTGAAACTTTGTAATCCTCCAATCAAAAATTAATTTGGTAATGATCTTTATTTGATGAACATTAGCTTTAAGTTGATAAGCATGGCAAAATAATAGCTTACATTGACTTTGTAAGGGTTTCCAGTGAGCCTCATGTCACGCTGGTACTGGGCACGGTCCCAACGTTGGAGTAATGTGCGCCGGTAATGCTGTAAGCATAAAAATAGGAAATGATTTCTTCTACAACATTTTTAGGAATCCGAACAGCTAATAAATGTCTCAAACTCCAACTAATTTTTTTCTTCATCTTCATGAGAAGGTACTAAACTGACACTTCAACAGAATATTGGCGTGATAATGTATGAAGGTCGAGTAGTCTTAATTCTCTGTGGTAACCAAATCATTTATTTCTACTAGATCTCCAGAGCTGTTACCTAACAGTCAGGTTATTAAACTTATTTACTTACATTGCCTAGTGCCAAATTGTGAATGTGATAGAGACCCCATCCGGGTAAGCCAATCCCTGCTGTTACAATGAAGAAACTCGGTAGAATTTCGTACCACATATTTACGAGAAATCGAGCAACAAAATCTATAAACACCGTATTTTATAAAATGACAGTTTCATGCATATTGCCAGTTAAGAATTTTAATTCGTACCATCAGTGTGACCAGCCGGATTGCAAAGGTAAGAAAGAAGAATATTTTTTTCATTTTGATTATTTTCTGAAATTCGACCTCAGTCTAGCAAGACAGGACGCTATGGCGCTCATTGTGGGAGGCCTATGTCCAGCAGTGGACTAATATAGGCTGATGATGATGATGATGACCTCAGTCAGCCAAAGATATTGATAATGACAGAAAATTTTAGGAAAATAGACAAAGTCAAGAATTTAGACTTTGTTTTGTTTCCAAGTTTTCTTTCAAAATTGAACTTTATATGATGGAAAATAATTCTTTGTGTGGCCGATCTGTTTGTACTGTATAGGATTAGTAGCCACAGTGCGTCAAGCAAAGATCTTTTGGCCAACGGCAAAAATGTGAACTAACGCTGAACGTCAGATCATAAGCAGCCAAATCTTTTACCCATATTTCCTCAAAGCATATTTCCTAATGTCTCCTCCTGATGTTTCAGTTTTAACATAGAATTATTATCCCTTATTATCCTTCTTTACAGCAAAATGACCCCCTTACAACTTTTCATTTATGAGGTAAATTAGTCCAAGTCGAAGCCTCTCAATTTAAGATTTATATTTGCCAATCCGGTTCAAATTTAAAGTAATTATGAATATTGCTTATTCTTTTCTATAAACGTTAGTTATGTAAAAAGAAAAGACAAAATAACGTTTAATGCATGTTTACGAATATTTTGTGCAAATAAATAATTTTTCGTTTTACACTAAGACTGCATGTTCGATATTTTATTATTATTATTATTGGTTTCTTTACAATTTCTCAGCAGAAGCTGGTATTTAAAAAATCATCTACGGGCACAGCCAAGTAGAATGATCTTAATATTAGA
>OY757252.1:15605241-15633850 GCA_963584085.1 Pyrausta aurata | reverse complement strand
GCACCGCTTTATGTCGCTTGCACGCGCTCACACGGCGTTGCCTCGAAAGAGAAAATCGCAGACGCCCTGCTAACCGAACACACCGACGCGACGCCCAAGGTGGATTCTGAAACAATGCGATTCATTATAGGTAAACCGCTGCATTGTGACTTCGCCTGAGGGGCGGCGGGGCGGCGGGGCGCGGGGTGCGGGCGGCGCGGCAACACCCGCGCGCGCCGCTCACTACCCGCGCTCTCGTGTCCCCCCGCACCCCGTTGCCCCGCAGGCGAGGTCTTAATTTCGCGGTCTATATCGATATCTTCTTTAATATAATAGTTACCATTAGATATTTTGTACCAGACAAGGTGATCAAATACATCTGAACTAAATCCGTTCGCGAAATAAAATTGTAGTGTTTTAACAATATTTTGGCTACACCTGAACGGTTGTCAATGTCAGTAAGTTCAATTTAGTTATTTTTTTTATTTTTTATTTTTTAGTACATCGGAACATTCAATGCTATACTACTATATTGATGATGATGATGTAATCCCGGCCGATTTCGGCCACGGCGACTGTCTTCAACTCCGGTTTTGCCGTTGATGTGCTCGCATGTGGCTTATGTAGCCAATTTTGTTTGCAAAAATCCTCGCACATTGCGGGCATGAAAGCACTCCGTTTACATAATTATAGCTGATAGCCGCAGGTGGTCGGGCTTTCAGCTCGTCGCGTCTGGCATCCAGCTCAAGGAGCCTCCGGTTTTCAAAAATTTTGACGCTAGATTTAACTAGCGCTCTCCACTCCGGCCGTCTAGCAGCCTGCTGCTCCCACATCGAAGGATTGATGTCGCACTGCTTCATGTGTCGCTTCAGCACATCTTTGTACCTGAGGAGTTGTCCGCCATGCTTCCGCTTGCCTTCCTCAAGTTCTGAGTAAAAGATGCACTTAGCTATTCTTTCCTCCGTCATACGCGTCACATGCCCGCACCACCGAAGCTGACGCCGCATAAGATACGACTCAATGCCACCTACATTGGCCCTTCGATCGACTTCGACTTCAGTCGATTGCGACTGGAGTGCGCTGTCTTCTCACATACTGGACACGGCCACAACTACTTTGGGTCGTAGAGTCCGTAAGAGCGAGGACTGGTTTGATGAGAATGACGAAATATTGACGGAAGCGATTGACAAGCACCGCCGTCTTCTCCAACAACACCGCAGAACTGACCAAAATGTGAGCGTTGCGGAGATCAGAGAAAGTAACCTGCAGCTGAGGCGCTTGTTTCGAGAGGCCAAAGACAAGTGGTGGCGAGAGAAGGCTCAACAGATTCAGTGGCTCGCTGATACGAATCAGCTCGGGGAGTTTTACAGTGAGGTTCGGAAATTAATTGGCACAACCTCTATTGCCAAAATACCTTTAAAGCCGTTGTCTGGCATAGGTTTACTTAAGAGTAAAGAGGAAGTACTTGCTCGATGGGCAGAACACTTCAGCACTCTGCTAAATGTGGATAGGGCTGCTGACCTGGAACACATTCGTTCGATTCCTCAACTCCCTGTCGCTACTGAGCTGGACGAGATACCCACTCGTGAGGAGATTGCTCTCGCCATCAAACAACAGCAAAATAAGCGTGCGGTGGGCATTGACTCTATACCGGGAGAACTGCTTAAATACGGCGGTGATGAATTGCATTCGGCTGTATGGGAACATTTTGTTCGTATGTGGCAAGAAGAACAAGTCCCATCTATTTTTAAAGTATCGCGTATCAGGGCGCTATATAAGAACAAGGGTGACCGGTCTGATTGTAATTCATACCGTGGTATTTCACTGCTGTCAGTCCCTGGAAAAGTCTTTGCACGAGTATTGCTGAACCGCCTTATGACGCTTTCCGAGAAACTTCTTCCCGAAACCCAGTTCGGCTTCCGGCCAGAACGAGGTACGTGTGAGGCTATACTCTCAGTGAGACAATTACAGGAGAAGAGCAGAGAGCAAGGTCGTCCTCTATATCTCTGTTTTGTTGACCTCGAGAAGGCCTTCGATAGTGTGCCTCGTGAAGCCCTCTGGCTTGTACTTCTTAAAATTGGGTGTACAGAGAAGTTTGTGAGACTTCTAAGACTCCTGCACGACGACATGCAGTGCTGCGTCGCTGTTAACGACGAACAGTCCAATTTTTTCCCCGTCACCTGTGGGGTAAAACAGGGGTGCGTTCTAGCACCCACACTGTTTGCGTTATATTTTTCAGTTGTAGTCCAGGAGGTTTTACAAACGACTTCTGAAGGTGTCCGCATCCGTTTTCGCACGAACGGCAATATTTTTAATCTCGCCAGACTGAAAACCCGCACCAAAGTTTCGCATGCCGTGATCACTGAGTTGATGTACGCCGATGACCTGTGCTTCGTAGCAGAATCCCCAGGGGGCCTGCAACAGCTAATTTCCGATTTCCACGAGTCGTGCCAAAAATTCGGTTTAAAAATCAGTGTCAAAAAGACGGAGGTGATGTCTTTGGACATTCATGGTCGCGAGTCACTGAATATTACACTCGGAAGGGAAGAGCTGAAGCAGGTGGACAAGTTTCGCTACCTGGGGAGCACAATATCATCTAAGTGTGATCATGATTCAGAGATTAACGGCAGAATCGGCGCTGCTGCAGCGGCCTTTGGCAAGCTGGACTCTAAGGTATTTAACTCTCATGACTTTGGGCTGGCAACGAAGATTGCTGTCTACATGGCAGTCGTGCTACCCAACATCTTATACTCTGCCGAAACGTGGACAGTGTATCGCCGTCACATCCGTATGCTAGACCGATCCACCTCAAGCGCCTACGGAAAATACTTCACATCCGATGGTCTGACCGCGTACGGAATACTGCCCTATACTACTATATTATTGGTTAGATGAAAGTTAGTGAAAAGCTTCTGCTCAGATATTAATGAAGAAATATGTGGTCAGATAATAGTGGTAACTTGTAGTTATGGAATTGGTCATTTTTAACTGTTCAGAAGTATTTTGTCACCTTATCTGCTGATATCCGACGGCAGCTGTACTGGGGTGCGTCTCATTTGTTATACAATCATTTGATATAATTCAACTTTAATAACGATCACTTAACATAAGAAACATTTGTTATAAAAACACATGATATAATTTTGTTTATCATAACGTTTACTTCACATAACATTCATTTTATATAATACCATTTAGTAAAACTTTCATATCTTATAAAACATTTGAAATAAAACTTATTTTATATATCGTTCATTAGATATAATTTTGTTTGACATACGCATTATTTCATATAACAATTATTTGAGATAATAACGTTTCAAATAATGATTAAAAGAAATAACCGTCAAATTAATATAACCTTCACTTGGTATAATTTCAATTGTTTTTTTAAATCTAATTATCAAAAATCTGAATTATGTTAACCCCGACTCGCCATGGCACTTCGCCGTGGTACTTGTCTGCCCGATACTAGAGTGTAATTTAGAAGCCGGAGGCGCGGAGGGAGAGCAGCCTCCGCCCGCTGTAACAAGGGGCAGGCACCCGTGCGAGCCGGGCGACCAAAAAGCCGAAGCTGTGGAGGTGAGCGTGGGTGACTGCGCTTTGTTGCGCAAGGGCGGAGAGGCTGCACTTCCCGCAGCGCCGGAGACGTGGAAATAATGATGCATGTGTGCTTGCTTGCATGCTGCATGCCTGCTTGCATGCTGCATGCCTGCTTGCATGCTGCATTCCTGCTTGCATCCTGCATGCCTGCTTGCATGCTGTATGCCTGCTTGCATGCTGCTTGCCTGCTTGCTTGCATCATTGCCTGCATCCTGCAAGCCTTGAATAACCTAGCAGCTGCATTTTTTGATGTAATTATTTTTATATTATATATGATATCATATAAATTGGAGTTTATATGAAGTTATCATTATGTGTTTTAAATATTATATAAAAAGAGTGTTATCGTACATGAATGTTATACTAAATGTTATTATACTAAATAAACATTATTTGTTTTAATTATTATATCATGTAAATGTTATATTTAATGTTGTTATATCAATTGATTTTAGCTCAATCGTTTGTTATACGTTTTAAAATTATATTATTCAAAATTATATCATTCCATCATTATACTAAAAAAGTGTTATATCAAACAAAATTATATCATGTGATTGTATATGTTTTGAACTTTATATGATATGTTGTTATATTATATATTACACACCCGCTGTACTGTAGGTACAGTTGTATGCTCAAATATCTTAAACAAACATTATTCATAAATCATAACATAAACATTCAACTATGTTTTCTATTTTTTTGTTACTTGTTGGAAAACAAACAGCAATAAGTTACATATATAATGATAACTGGAGTTTTAAAACTAAAAGCCTATATTTCACTTATAGAACGTTGTAACTGTTAATATATTTTCTATTTTTTATACTGTAACTGACTTTTTGTGTTGTGCAATGAAGAATTACATTATTATTATTTTTCTCCACAGGCGGTCCACTTCGGCGTGTGGCACTGCTTCACGCTGCGGCACTGGGGCCGCGCCGTCAAGCTGCTCTCCAAGATCCAGGAGGAGCGGCCCTCCAAAGAGGTCGAGGAGCGTCTTATAGAGGCGTACGAACAACTCGGCTGGACCTACCTCGCCAAGAACGCGCAGCGGGCCCTCCCAGTCAAATTCCCCTCCGCTTTCCGACCCTTCTAGCATCGCAATTTAAACAAATACTGTTATTTTTTCATCTGATGCTTCAGTCATTATTGATAGTTTGTATAGTGACACGTTTCACATTGCAAGTTTTATATTATAAATTGCGCTTGAGAATATCAATTTATCTGAGTCGACCCGCGTCGAGCTGTCGGGACGCATACAGGCATATACCTCGTTAAGTAGTGGCATAAGTGACAGGTACGGCTAGACTTGAAAATATGGAAACCGTGTTATAAAGTAAGGTTTTCACGCAACAATCTAAGTCTGCTTTTAGAATTGAACTGAATTGCTTGATTTTGACTAGTCCGCGTAATAGCCAAAACCTTGCCATTCAGTGCTTGTTAGCATCATAATAAGTTGCAGTGCTGACAACTTGTATACCATATTTGACGCAAATAAATGATTGATTGATTGCTATTTTCAATGTCACAATATTGCCTCTGCTTTCTCAGTAGTATTGTATAGTACGACCTCAGCTGATGGCAGTTTAATGATTTTTAGGTACTACTCTTTTCACCGTCATATACATATTTTATCTTTCTTTTTCCTTGACGACAGTTGACTGTCCCGTTTTTTTTTCACTTGCAATATCGGTCATTCTACAAAGCGGACAGTTTAATATTTTTCAATGTTTATACAATGATTTAAGGCGGTGATTGTTTTTTATTTCGCTATAGTTTAGTGATAGTAAGAAAAGCAGTAAGAAATATTACTATGTCATGTGAATAAAAAAATATTTATCCAAAACCTGAGAGTGAACTTACTCTCCGCACGTAAGTAATATTTATATTTATTGCAAATGTTTTAGGCTGGGTGCTCACCTACTGAATAATTTAATTACCTCGTATGTGGGCGTAATTATGTGGAAAGACTAACTCGTCTAAGCGTTTACGATAAGTTAATAAATAATATAAGCGCTCAAATATCGACTAGCTACTTTAAGTTCTAAATGACACAACTACCACATATTTTTACTCGGTATGGCCCAGTATTAACTTTCTAGGTAATATTTTAGGACATGCTAAGGTGGGCACCCGGCCTAATATGACAATTTAAGCTGAGCGAGCGTCCTCGCTTGTAGTGAAGTACATATTTATACGTCCGACAAACGCACACTGTATATAAGGTGCACGGCTGTGCGGGCCAAGTTCACCTGTTGGAGATTAAGATTTTGATCTTACATAGACTCGGTTGCATCATCTTACAGAAAATTAAAATATCTGTCAAATTAATAAGAAAATGGAAATCAAACACCAGTTGTGGTCTTAGTAAGATGGCGCAACTGAGCCTTTTATTCTAGTTAAATGGTGGAATTATATTGTCAATATTTATGTACGTATAGGTGTTTGTTTTTATTTGAGCTGAATTTTTATTTAAGTAAAGGTTAAACAATAACACAGATAAATATTAATTGTGAAATTCTTGAATAAAATGAAGTGATGTTAAATAAAATAAAATGAAATTTTTAAAATTGTAGACATCGCAAAAAATGGTTTTATAATAGGAGTTTTAAATGAAATACCTTTTTTTTAAATCTTTGCGTGCAAATAAAAACAAATCTTGCCAAGTTTTGTTCGTCGAAGGTAAATTTGTTAATAACTGTGTACAATATTCAGAACAAGACAAAGTTGTTTATATGTAAACTTATCTTACATCGTGGCGAGCATTGATTCTTTTGCTAGACCTGTTTCGCATTTTAAATCTACTGTAATTTGAAATTAAGGTTATATTTTACTTTTTGTGACAGGGTGCTGTTTTTGTTGTGTGCTCAAAACCTTTAAAATGGTGGGTCTATTAATTTTGTTTCGTTAATTGTACGTAAATAGTCTAAGTCTTTTACAATATACAAGGTATAAAATAAACTGTATTAATTTTCAGGAAATCTTTAAATTTGAACAGTTAAATAAAATATTTTAAGCTAATTAATAACGGTATTTTAATACACATTAATGCTCAATGATAAACATTATTACGCACTACACAAAACCGTATTAGCTTGCGATCGCTGTTGTTTATTTTACGTGAAATTAATATTTTTTCAATTGTATTTTTATTTTATAGTAACGAAATCTAAAACGACGACGACCTCATTAGTGTAATTCTAAGAACTGATTAAATAGCAATAATACCATTAAATAAATTGTTATATCAGTGGGAAGAAATAAATGTACACTAAAATGTTTGTCGGATATCCCCGAACAAGTCTATATTTATTATTGTTCGAGGATATTTAGCATAAAGTTTTTATTTATTTATACCTATACAAAAATATAATACTTATTCACAGGCTTTAGTGAACCAACTGCGGGTATACATTAGCGGGCGCAGGTTTCTTAATGTAAATTTAAAAGACGTTGTGTTCATAGTCACAAAGTAGCAAATTTTATATTTAACTCTGGATGTGTTATGGGTCTGGCGATAAGCTATCCCTTTTTGCAATCTAGTTTTGTTGTTAACTTAATGTTAAATCTAGTTAATAGGTGATTAAATATCCGAAAATTCGCCTGCTCAAAGATCAAGATTGGTCACATAAGTAAATGCCATATGAAAAGGGAGCACGGTGGTAATTATGCCAAGTTCTCCGACGCCAAACATTGTCCGCAGTTGGTAAATATTAATATTACATTGTTTTTATTCTATGCCAGTCAGAGTTGTACGTTGAATGACGGAAATTAAATATATTGTGCTTCGTGATTATGAATTATAGACTAATTTTTTAAGTGAATTTGTTGATAAGGATGGAGAAAATAAATATTATTTGATGAGATACTGTTGCCTTTTTTATTTAAGATTGACATACCTACATAAGGTTTAAGTTTATTTATAGCGTAAAAGAAAACGATAAACTAACCTTCCTAAAAAGGGTTAGTTTATTTTATGTTGACAAAGACAAAAAGTCGATGAAATTAAACGTTGGGTTAATTTGTTATCTGTCTGCGCAAGTGGACCCTGATCGTGCTACAATTTAACTCAAAACAATAACCCGGGTCACCCACCCCTGAATATTAATCAATGGCGTAGTACTATTATATCTTCTGTGTCAATGGCAGCAAACGACCGCGACACAACGACATTTTATTTATCAACGTCACGGAAAGGATACCGGACATTCAGCGCTGTCCCAAAAGGTAATGGGACAAATACAATGTGCGTCCAATGAAACAGGTCGTAACACGTAAAGCTTTTCAGCAGCCGGCTTTGCAGCATTTAAATTAGGTAATTTATTACGAGTTGAAAAGGCATTCGCAATTTAGAATTCTAGGTCGAATCTGTTACGGCAAAGGTGAATGCGGGGAGGTACGTAGGTAATTAAGGACCTAATCTGAAACGGTAAATAAGTCAGGTACTGTGGGTATTGCTTCACAACAATTGGGCGAGTTTTTACCTGCTTTTTGTGAGGCTTGTTCGGTCTTGGTTTTCGTGTAAAATAGTGTTGAAGCTCCGTTTTGTAATGAAATAAAAAAATATGTAATTTTATTAAGTATAAAGTATTAAGTAAGTATTTTAACAAGTACTTAGATACGCCGAGAAAAACCATCAGCAAATACAAATACCTAAAGTAAAAAATTAAGTGACTGTTTACGTCTAATGAAAAACCTTGGACTGTATAGGATTTTTTACACTGTATATTTATGAACTGTAAGCATTTAGCAAAGCAGAATACTTTAAGGTGCAGATATGATGCCGGGAAAAATTATAAAAAAGTCAAATTAATAAAATAGCTAAACTGGTTCCAGGGATATTCATGAGAGAATGGGACGCGAGCCATATCAAATATCATATTATATCATAGCCATATCAAATAGTGACTCGCCGCCCACTAAATTGGCCGCCCATTAAAAGTTTACCAGAAGATAGCAATGCAGCAACATTGGTGTGGACGGCTAAAGGTTGTAGAGAGGTGAGTCTGCGGGGTGCAGTTGGCTAGTGACGAAGATTTAACTAATCCATGCCAGAACCCATCCTGATTGACAGGTATCCAATCAGGATGGGTTCTGGCGACATATTACACTTCCAAGCTGCGGAAGAGGTTCCGCTCTTACTATCCCCGACTCTAATACAACCGGTTCAATAAGCGAGGGCTTATAAAGGTAAACCAACCGAGCCCTCGGGAGAATCGGGGTCCGAATTGTCGCTGTAACTTTTTTTACGCCAAATATTTTAAAATTAATTACTTAAGAAGATTGTACTAGCAAATTTGCAGAAATTTAAGCCACCCATGACTTAAATAGACGTCGAATACAAGTAAAAAGGTAATGTTTGCATATCAAGGATGACAAGTCGAAAATGCGAACATCCCCCTGCTACTGCGTAGAGTCCTTAGATAGAGTTCATGACATGTCGCGTTTCATCTCTGCTGTCGGCGGCACGCACAAAATCCACTTTTATTCGCGATTTCGATTTAACTTTATTGAATGGAAATGTATTTTGGGCCTGACAAATGTTTCGCTGCAGGGCAAAGACCTTCGGGACTTACGCGACTGAGGGTCTCGTCTAACTAAATATCCAGAATTATCTCAAAGATTTCAAATCTTGAGTTGGATGGCGTCTTACTAAGTTGTATAAATTTTTGTTACGTGGGATAGTTTAGGTGTTTTTAAAAGTAAAACAGAGATAAATGACCAATGATAAGGACAATTATCGGCCCAATAACTATGAGGCGATGGAAGACGTAACATTATTTGCTAGTACTAGTTAGGTACTACTATTTTATCATGTTTGTGTTACTTAAGCTAACTACAATGAATTCTCAAACGCTTTAAGAATAAAATTAAACAAGATATTCTCATTGGTGAATAAAAAGTAACGATTTACCTACTTAACTTCCTCTAGCCATTTAAGGGATAAATCCAATCACAAGTGTCCCAGATCAGTTAATTGTTAACTCCATTGGCTGCCCGATCGAGCAAGAAGGCAATTACTAAGTTCGAAAGAATAAACCTGGACAAACGAACGCTCGCTTGCCTTCGGAAGTTTCCTTTTTAACTATTTATTTAGTACGTTAGAATAGCTAAATAAAATGAGTTTGCAGATACAAATTAGTTTAGGTAGGAACTATTGATTGGGGGTTTTTTACATAGTTAGGTCAAAATTGGTATGCAGAATCAATCAATGGCAGAATCAGTACACGTTGCCCTTTATGAGCCCTATTTTGTAATCACCACATCAATATGGCGTGTGACTTTCTTTGATGAATGTTCGTATTTTTACGAATCAGTGGATTTACTTGACAATGATTTAAACATATTTTAATTTTGTGAGTTGAGTTTCGCGTGATTTTAGTTGGATTTTAATTGATTTTCGAAGGACGATCACTCGTGATATTGACGGGAGTGATTCAAAAATATAGCTCAACTCAACGTCTCTTAACCGAATAAATAACTAAGTACTTACTAAGTACGTGCTCTTAAACTAATATTTATTTGCACCCGGATATTAGGTATAGCGATCGCTTTAATCCACGTGTGCCAGTATATATATAAATTTATAATGCAATGCCAAAGTTTAAAAATTTATAAAATAATACCGCTTATAAATTTACCTCTCCTTACTTTACAAAGACTATGAAAACGACGCAATTTTTCTTTTTAATACAATCGCAGCTAACAAATGCGTTGCTCTAAGTATGATAATGACTTCCTGTCTGAAAAAATGTAAGCCTTTGTGAGGACATCATTAACCTCCTCAATGTTCCATTAAGCCACCAGTTTCTCAGTAGGGTCATCCCCGCTTCCGTTCTCGGGCCCTCGCTGACGAAATACTTCCGGTTCATCTCGTTTTAATTCGATTTCTTATAATCGAGCTGCTGACGACACGAATTCGATTTGTAATAAACGATAATGAGATTACTTTACGAAAAAAGGAAGAATCAAAAAGTATTTTATTTTAATTCTATAAACGACTGTTTGGTATGGACCAAGTACCAAGATACCTACTGATATTATCTTTTACGAGTGTGCATGTGATGATTCACGATTATAGAAAGCATGCATTAAAATCAAAATAAATATCTGTCAACAAAATATTGTGGTATTGGTATCGTGTAGTACTATTTTAAACTGAATTCGGGTCCAATTACTTCCACCTAGCGAAAATATCACAATACTTTTTTAACGGCAAAAATAACTTTGTTTTACGTATAGATAGTGTTGAAAGACCAAGTTAGGAGATCTACATCATGTATTATTTCAAAATTTTCAGTTTCTTAGTTCAAAAGTAAGACAAGTGAGGGCATTTACCACTTTAGAAGCGATAATATCTCAAATGTTAGACTTATAAAAATTGTTACAGTACCTCAAGGTCATTGTAAAGGTCATTTTTAAAATCTATATGACTTAAAATAAATAAATAAAATATTATCACTTAAAACAAGGTGACCTCATATAGTTTTACCTTAGTTCGACCTTATACAGAAAGGTTCCTAATATTACGGCGCGATTCTATTTTCTTTAAAAACAATTCATTGAATATTTACAAAATTACCAAGGTTCTTGTCAAACGAGGGTCTAAGGAACTATTATTTTATTTTAAATAGCTAACAGGAGAGCTCTGCCGGAACAGGTCAGGAGTCAATTTGCGCTTCCAATCTTCCCTATCTGGGAATTAATAATTCAGTCCGTCGCTGTTTAGAATGCAAAGATTCTGCCTTTCGTTAATGTTTATGCAGGGTTGTCACGGATTTTATTGAATCATTTAAGTTTGCAAGCTAATACGTTTATTCATTGATGTTGTATGATACTTTTCGTACAAGAAACCTTTCACATTAACCCTATTTTATAAGATAAGTTGTCTGCTTCTGCTAATATCGCAAGCACCCCTCCGCCAATCCGCACTGAGCCCGCGTGGTGGAGTATGGGAGCATACTACCTAACATATTGAGGTAAGGCCTTTGCCCAGTAGTGGGATGCTTACAGACTAACTTTCCTTTTTTTTAAGTTGTCTGCTTAATAGCCGATAGAGCTCTTATTTTCAGGCAAAATTCAGAAAAGAGTGGATCTGTTCACCACAATTTGAGTGTGTTAAAATATAGATACGTATAGCGTGTCCATAACGTTTCAGCTAGATCAGGAGGCACTTTTAAATCTGTTTTATTTTTAAGGGTCGATTTTATAATTATAAAACTGTGAACCCTATTAAAACGCCCTGGGACTTAAGGTTCCGAACTTCCAAAGGGTATGCACCGATTCGCCTTGATTTGTTGGGGGATTTCCTTAACTTTAATAACTTGCTTAAAGACTGCATGAATAAATAATGTAATGTTGTTCGGTGAAATTGACAGGAAATGAGGGCGTATTGCGTTCAATTTATTTGACCTAAAACAAAGTGGGAGCGGAATAAAATTTGGAGGAAAATGTTTTGAGTGGATTTGCTCGCTTTAAGATTTGTTTGAAACATTTTGCCAAATCCAACCTTATAGATTTAAGGATCTGTTCATAAAACAAATAAATATTATTTCATTTTAAAATCAAGAGGTAAAAATACCGCCCTTTTTATCAATCGGGCTCGTAAAACTCATAAAACTTAAACTACTTGAATGTTAAAAACTATCGATTTTCAACAACGTCATGAATCATGATGTCGAAACCTATTAGAAAAGGTTTAAATTAGCATACCCCTTTCAAAGTTCAAATTTCAAACGCATCGAATTACCGGTCACCTTGCGCCATAAAATTATTATCCCTTTGACAAGAACGACAAGAGCGAGATGTCACTAGTAGAAAACGGTGTGATAAAATGAGATGCGAGATGCGATGTAGCAGAACCGTTTTTGACGGCTGTCAGTCAGTTTAGAGCCCCATGGAGCCTCGCTGAAAATTTCTTACATGTGATTTTTCATAAATTCAAGTGAAATTGTGTATATTTTTTAGAAATTGTTTTCCTGAAACATGGTGACTTGATCGGTGATTGATTGTTGTTCATTACCACTGTTCATTACAGCGAAATAACACCAACAAAAATTCATTTACCAGGTAGATTAGTCCAAATCGAAGCCTCTTAATATACAATTTATATTTACCAATGCGCTTCAAATTTAAAGTACGCAGTTTAATTATTCTATTCTACAAACGTTAATTTACGTTAAAAGTAAAAAGTAAAACACAGGTAATGCAAAATCGCCTGGACGAAAGGTAATATCATTTTAAGTTACTAGTTTTACTTACTAAAGTTAGTTACAGCCATCAAAAATCGGTTTCGTTTGACAGCTTTGGCTTGTCCTTCTCTTCCGATAGGAATATTAATTTTATGCCCTGCACATAGCCTGACATTTGTTTCACTTGCTACATTTTATGGTATCGTTGAACTCTCCCACGACCCAGATCAGTTATAATATCAGTTACCCCCAGATTTATAATCCATAAATTTTCACACGATATCCACGGGAACAAAGAGGATTGTTTGTTTATTGTTTTCGAATGCTATATATTCGGTTCGTAAAAAAGCTGTTTCTGGTTTGCACGAGTGATTCCTTTGTCTCTCACTAACAGCTGGGATGTGGTTATTTTTTGTTTCCTTCGCTCTTTGGTGGGCCCTGGAGGGCCTTAAAACCTGAGGTTGGAATGTCCTCTTTCATAGCCTTAGTGGGACTGAACAGTCGTGTGCACTCGGCCCGAATTACACTTGGCCACTTTTGCGGGAGATGGGTAATTGGATTCGGTGGTGAGACGTATTAACACTTAAAACGAGGTTGGACTGCACGTAGGGTAGGATTAGGCAAGTTCCGGATATTATAGTTGAGGGAGAGGATAGGCTGATATGTTCTAAATAAAAAAATAAAATAAATTGAAACACAAAACAGTAAGAGAGAAAAAGTCGATCGGAATTTATGGTAAAAGTCTCAAAAGGAAAGATAGTCTTGTTTTATTATTAATAACCTAATATAACGATATTTACATATGCGTATTTGCAAATAATAGCCAATCAAAACAAATGCGTACTTCCCACAGCGCTATAAAATATCAATCTACCCCCGATACCGCTGACCGGCAAATCTGCGGCAAACAATCAGACCAGCACATTACCTCTCAATGTTGCAATTCCGTTTATCCGAAACCTTTACTGGCTGACGGATGCCCGCCGGCGCCAATATATCGCTCCATTAGGCGTAGGGAATCGCCACACATCTTTTACACTGCTCCTCAAAGATTTGGAATCTAAACATTTGAGAGAGTTCAGCAGATAGGACTTGCAAAAACAATATTGGGTTTTCGGGTAACACAGATTGTTGGTTTTTATTTCGAAATGTTTAACTAAGATGTTGTAATGTTGTAATGATGACTAGTGTTGGTGTAGTTGTTAGTTCGCTGGTCACTAACCAAGAGGTCCTGGGTTTGAATCCCGGGTCGGGCCGAAATTCGTTTCAGGGGTTTTCTGTCTTGAAACTACTCGGAAACAGCTTAGAGTCAGGAAGTTGGTGGTTTTGACACCGCTGTGCCTTGGAAAGCAGGTTAAACCGTTCTTCCCGCGCCTGATATGTTAGACATATTAGGAGTCAAATCAGTAACTGATTTGACTTGTGAACTTCTTCATCTTTTTAGATAAAATAACTTGTTATTTTCAAGTTCACAAGTCAGATCAAAGAAAAAATATCTAATTAATCTTCTTATTTCAAGCAAGTAAATCAACGTATCTGCAATATGTACTATATTATTACCTTTTCACTTATAATATTACAACATGCAGCAAGCAAAGTAACGTAAAGAAGTTTCGGAACCAGAGCGCGGTCGTAAAACTTACAGTTTTCCGGGAACAAGCATTTGACGCGGTTCGTTTACAAATCGTAAAAGCACCAAAATGTACGTGACTTTCAGTTTTGATTAAAGCAACAACAAGTATTGGAAAAATATTATATTAAATACTTTTATTTTATTTCATTTAAGCTTTATTTTTATACCTTAGTGCGTAACAATACTTGTGAGTAGGTATTATTGATTTTGTGCTTAGATTAGGATTTAATCTAAACTGTATTTATTTCGTGCTGAACTCAGCCAGAATATGCGTTTATTGCTGTGGTAAAAAAGCAAGAGTGACTGAATAAAAGTTTATTATCTTCTCATTAATATTTAAATTCCAACTTTATCTCTCCAGTTGGCACTATCCCGACAAAGCAATCAGACGTAAAAAATCAGCTATTTAGTTCCAAATTGACTTTCTAGACCTACTTAGCATTCCTCAGGGTGCTATTACAGCTAATCAGATTGCTTTTAAAAGAAACCCCAACACGAGTTATCCCGACCGACGGAGCGGAGGGAATATTAAGCAACAGAAGTTACTTAGTTAGGAGTTAGACTGACAAAGGGTAACTTGCTGCGACCAGGAGTCAGAGTGGAGCAGTTAGCACGGCTATTAGACGTAGGGACTTCCATGAAATATCGATTTCAATTATATTAACAGACAGACTAGAGTAGGAAAACATAAATATCATGAAAAATTTAGATTGTTTAAAAAGAAAAAAAAACTCATTGCATAAAGTAAGTAGGTAAGCATAGTATTTTGAAAAGATTTATAGTCAGATCATTTGGTGTTTAGTTTATGTCAAAATAATTTTATATAAATATAAATTTGTTTTTTTATTGAGGTTTCGATCCGATTTAGATTATATATTTTTAAATAGTAGGTACGAGTATAGCAAAAAATGTTCTACTTAATAATATTGTCACATGATTTAAGATTTCCGGAACATAAACTATCGACATTTCCCAACCCATCTCGCATCGCTCACCTGAAACAGTGAATTAATTTAAGCAATCGCCTCTGGCCTGCTGCCATCCGTGTCCGGTGCGATTATTCCACAAATTGGCGCCTTCTGCCGAGCCGCCCGGGGTCCACTACCCTCACGGAACGGGTAATCCCGTTACAGAGTGAGCAAAACAAACTAGCCACCGCATTCCTAAGGCTTTCGTCACACCGCGTGAAGTCTAGAATCGTTGAATGCCGTGATTGCAGCCTAAATGTCTTTTTAAGGTTCGGTATCCAAATAGTAAAACGACTTTATTACTAAGACTACGCTGACTGTCCGTCAGTCAGTCATCAGGCTGTATCTCAAGAACCGCGATAGCTTAATTGGTAATTTTTACAAATAATGCATTCCTGTCGCCGCTTTACAAGCAAGTACATAATGAAATCAATATTTAAGAGGAACCTCTGAATATATAAAATGATTTACCTAAATCTGCTGATTCTTCAATAAACGATTGTGTGATTAAGACCTCTTACACACTGCGACTGAGTGCGACTTACCTACAGCATCAATACTAACGCGCGTTTTGAAAACGAGTGACAGCATCGCGACTCACGCAATGGACAGATTTAATTTGACATCCATGCAGTCACTCGTTAATATCGATGCAGACGCCAATATTAACTACATAATTTTTCAATGTCCAGCTTCTGCATCGCGACTGCATCGATGCTAAAAGTGACGCAGTGTGCAAAGGTTCTAAATCCCATCTGTTACCGCCATACACAATTCACTGTTAGCAAGTATAAGGAAACACACTTTAATCAGTATTTTATCTAAACAATCTACCCCCATATTTCATCTTATGCTAAACCTCAAAAAAGACAGCAATTGACAAGTAAAATTTACTATAGTTTCGTATCATGCTTTCATAAAAGATTTATTACTATGGCTAATTTCAAAACAATTGATTTAGTGGATTAGATTGATGCCGAAGACGTGATCGACGTTAGTTACAGAATACACAGACCTCGATTAAGGATAAATAATTTAGTTGAATAATTAATCAATCCAATGCGCTCTGAGCCCCATACTTGAGTTAAGGCCTTTGCCCAGCAGTGGGATGGTTACAGGCTAACTTTACTTTTTATAAATTAATTAATTAATCTTTTAACTTTGCGCCCAAAGCAACCGTTCAGACCAGCCGGAGACAATCGGCCAGTCAAAATGTTTTTTAAATTTGTATCGTGTTGGATAGATGAGTTTTATTAATATATACGAATTTCTAACATATTTGTTTATGATATAAGAAACTTTGCAATTTTATCTACTTAACTACAATCTTGCAAAGTAGGCATATAGGCATAGGCAATCGTGTATTTTCTAGCTCATCGCGTACCTGAGGGCGTGTCTAAATAAGCGAATAAATACATTACCCTCTCGGAAGTGTTGGTCGGTATGCAAATGGTACGGAACCCGGGCTAGAACCGGGTTATTTATTGCCCACGGACCCCTGGGGAAACGAAAAATGGAAGCCAGTTCTACTGAACGATGTGAAAATACCTCATTCAATTTAGTTCTGTTTATTTGTTAGCTACTTGCTTTTTGTTGTACGACCAGCCTTTTATTGCCAACATTGTTTCAGTAGGTACTTACTTATCTATACTAATATTATAAAGCTGGAGAGTTTGTTTGTTTGTTTGTTTGTTTGTTTGTACGCGCTAATCTCCGAAACTACTGGTTCGAATTGAATAATTCTTTTTGTGTTGGATAGTCCAGTTATCAAGGAAGGCTATAGGCTATATTACATCACGCTATAACCAATAGGAGCAAAGATATAGTGGTAAATGTGAAAAAAACGGGAGAAAGAAGTCACTATTCCACGCGGACGAAGTCGCGGGCAAAAGCTAGTGTTCGATAATGCTTGTCAGCAACGTATATTGTAAAAAAAAAAAATGCATTAAGGTACCAGTAAACAATACTTATTTCAACAAAATTATCCAAGTAAAAGATTAAGGTTAACTTCATCAGCCATCATGGTTAGATCGCAGCCGACCGTAGATATCTAATAAATACAGTATATTAAAAAAAAGGTACAGTTTATTACCAACGACTTTTGATGACATTATTACGTTACACAAAAAAGTTATTAGTTTCCAAAACTTGATCCACTAAAATGGCCGAACGCAGCCAGTTTCCTACGCTTGTTCAGCATATTCTAGTTTAATAAAGAGGTTTAATAATAAACAACAATGCCTACGTGCTAAGGGATTATTCCACCGTGCACCCGCTCATCTCATTTACAATATTATCTCCGTGAGACAGGCTTCATGCTTCGCGTTGAGAATCTTCTCGAGGTTCAAAGGTAAACTTTACATTATTGTGGCAGAATTACATGTACCTACAAACTTTTTTCGGGGTATCCATAAATAATTTATTGTTGGTATGAGTATGGTGGTATCACAACCTTAACTGGGACGTGTATAAGTGCCCCAAAAGGGTCTATATGCAAAGATAAACGACTTTTATGACTTTTATGATGAAGTGAGTCTGCATGTGCCTTAAAGTGCAGTGCATAATTGGAAATACCTATTACTGATTTTTTTGCAAGTACCTAGTCTAAACAAGGTATTTATCTCGAGAGAAAAAGAGACCAGGTATCTTTCTCACTTTTGAACAAAAGACCTGAAAATCCTACCATCATAAATATAATCATCCCATTTAACTATCATCCCATATATACTTAGATCTAAAAAATATAGATGCTGAATCTATATTTTAATGGTTTCCTACTAGTTCCTCTTACTCGAAATCACGGGGTTACGGAAAAATCTCCTTAAACCCAATTGGCTAATAATTGAAGGTATCAAACGTTTTTTAAACTGGTTCACCTAGATACAACTACAACAGTTAGAGTAACAGTTAGATTATTTCACTCTACCAATCACAAAACAATTGCGTACAATTAAAAATTCCGTCCCTTTTAACGCAAAACGATTTCAATTAAAATGTCGTTCAGTGAAGCGTTTTTATTTCTACCTCATTACCAGATAAGTGCATAGAAATAAAAGTGAGGGTCACTCGGTATGGTTCGTATGGCTTTAATTAAATAGTTTAATTAAATTTTAGAGTAGCCATCGTGACGGCCGGTTCGTTACTTCGTTTAACTCTCGACGATTTGACGTAATTTAGAAGCTGAAAGCTAGGAAAAAAACCTTTCGTGCAAATAAAAAAATATGTATATATTCATAATAACTCAAACGGTCTTATAAAATCATTTTAGCTATTACACTGTTTGGTCACTTTCTGTCAAGTGATGACAGCGCCAAGAAAGAACGAGACAAAACAGTGTAATAGCCAAAATAGGTTTAAAAGACCGTTTGAGTTATTATGAATAAGGGGGTTAGTCTCTATTCAGCAGAAGAACTTATTACAAATACATAATATATTTTAGAACAGGCGCTACATAGCTATTGAGTTTCTTACCTACAAGGTATGTTTTTCCAATATAGCTTAAGTCGTAGACATGACATTGAGTTGTCTCTTAGGCTGCACTCATAATTTAATTAGGCATTAAGTAGCTCCTAAAAGTCGAGACAGCTTATAAAAGCCCTTGGGAAATTAATAAAGTATAGAAAAGAGGCTCGCTTAGACTCTTAACTTGAAGACGATGTGATTGCGCACCACAGCTCCGGAGCGTGCGCTATCTCATAATTAATTAAAAATATTTCTCCCCTCCACCATGTAATTGCGCCTATTTACCCCCCTCCCTCTACCCCGACGTTCCCCTCCCATTTATCTCTTCTTAAGTTTATGGGGCGGTGATGAGATCCAAAAATAGAACGAGATGTCCTAAAGATTGATCAACCGAAAAATATAAAAGGTCAAGATAAGAGAAAGGGAGCTGAAATCAAATTATTTTTCATCTCTCCTGTTCGGAAAATATAACTTTCCTGTGTAGATAGCCGGGTGGAAAATAGCTTATCTATCCCTAGGGTGGAAAGTAATTTAGTTTTAATTGACATGGCATAGAGAGTCAAGGCCTGCAGTCAAAGCTTGGACCAAAGATAATTGAGTCACATCATGTTATTAAAATAACAAACATTTTTGCTTAGCTATAAATTGAAAATCATATTGTGTAGGTATTATGTATGATCGTTGATAAAAAAATATACAATTTCTAATTTTAATTCAATTAACAATTAAAATATTCGGCTGACCGCCATAATGCCAAGATGTTTTTTTTTATTTTATATTGTCAGTGTCATTTCAGGAAGGATTCGTCCAAAGCTTTAAACTTTTATAAAAAAAGGAAATTTTTTTTGGATTCTGTAATTATCTGTGGAAATAAATCAATCGATATTCTTTACAAAGATTTTGATTATTTGATATTTTCTGCTTTTTTGTACTCTGTTTTCATGTATTCGTGCCGTTATTCTTTCTAATCGTGTTAGGTTTTGTTAGTACTGTAAATCAACTGTCATATTTTGTTCAAAACTTGAGTTTTCCTTTCTCGCTGAACTACATAATACCTCACCAAGACATCTACAACCACTTTTGTAAATTTAATGTTTTCCTCACAGTCGAAATGAAAAATAGTATGTTAACCTCGGGTGAAAGCACCATTTCACTCTCGAATTATTGGCGCTCTCACTTCGTTGGAGCGCCAGAAACATCTCGAGTGAAATGGGTCGCTTTCTCCCCTTGTATAACAATCTACTATTTAATCAGTCAGGTATCAAACGACTCCCTGGAGTCGCATAACAATGGAATTTCTATTGTGTCTCGTTCACACATCCTTGACGAGTTAAGTAAGGTAAGCAAAAGTAGTTGTAACAACTAACTAAAAATACCTACGCAAAGAACGGATTTTTTTCTTTATACGATACCAATATGGCAGAGTTTGGGTAAAATAATCACTCAATGCAAACAATGCTTGTCATAAAAAAGTTGCATAAATATTTATAGATTTTTTTATGCAACTTTTTTATGACTTATATTTCAAACAGAGTATTTCCCAGCAGTGGGATGCTTACAGGCTAAACTTAACTTATCTTTTATTTTATTTCAAACAGTAAGTAAATAATGAAGCTCTCTCCAATGAGTTTTCTTATCTCTTAAGATTACAACCGAATGGTCTATCGGAAGGAGTTGTAATTGAAAATGAACCTGATAAGCCGAACACAATGTTCATTTGAATGAGCAAGAATAGCTCGTTGTGTATGGGTTCGGATTTCACTGCGTATTTCGGCAACGGATTCAATACACCGAAGTTTTATGATAAAATTAAGTACAACATTGAGCAACTTGAGTCTCGCTCTTAAATATTACCAAATTATTTAGTGAATTTGTAGTTTATTGTGTATTAAAACAAACATTTTTAGTATCTCTTTATCAATATTCGACGAAAGTTTTACAGTCCAGGTACTCTAAGTAGTAGGTACTAGAAAACCGCCTGATTCGTAACGAGACGTTTTTCTAGCTAAATGGTTGCCATATCCCTTTGTAACATTAAGAAACGGCAAACCGCTGTCAATCAATACGTTGAGCACTCAAAGCCTAAGGATCTCTAATACTAAGTTTTAATACTACCTACGTTTTGATCTATACTTGCCTATACTTAAAAGTATCAAATAATCACAAAGATCATTCAAAATCAATTACCAGTTTCAATCAACATAGTAAACTCTTCCAAGAATTTAATAAGCATTAAGGCTGTTAGCAATTTCTAATCACCGTGTCAGTAATTAACATCTGACAATATTCATGTTAACTATTATGTAATGCCACGAATATTGATAAGACGCAATTAAATACAGTGGTGTGTCATATACATACGTGTAGGAGTATAGACAAAGCAAACTCGTGTCGCTTTATACTCATGAAGCGTGAGAAATTCTATCCTTACTTTAATATTAGAAATGTAAAATTAAATCTGTCTGTCTGTCGCGCTTTCACGCCATAGCTAAACTACTGACCCGATTAACATGAAACTTGGCACACGCATAGTCCAGAGCCTGAGAAAGGATATAGGATACTTTTTAATCCCAAAAAGGGTTGTTAGGGGTTGAACAGGGGATGAAAAATCACATTTCCACGCGGACGAAGTCGCGGGGATAGCTAGTAGGATAATATATGACAGCGAGAGACTGTTTCACGGCGAGACCGTTTTGAAAGAAATAGAGCATTTTGTGGAAACGTCAAATTACCGTCACCGTTAAACTACGAATGATTTAAATGGCTTGTGAAAAGGGCGCCGTGGATAATAATCCTGAAAACCACACGTTTTACCGTTGAGTGTGATTCCTTGTCGAAATTTTGAGTTTCATACTTTTTACATTTTGTGAATAAAATCGTCTACGAATACATTTTCCCACCAGCGTAATCGGATTTCCTGTGCTGTTTTCGGCATATTTTTGTAGTGTCAGTTATCGTTTGCAGATATTTTTTGTAAAGGAACAATAAAGTTTACACTGACTTAATTGCTTTCTTGACTAAGTGCTGACGTCACGACTTACGACTATCGATATAACGTCGATAAAAAGTGATGTTATTAAAAATATTATTGCAAAATTTATTTAAATATAGGTTATGGTGCGTGAAAAGTGAAGTATTCTGTATATAGCTTCGTTAATTCGTTATTCCTTTAATCTCTTAGCTGAGATCGCAGTAAAATATTTGTCTAACAAATAGTTCCTTTTTACCAAATAAATGCCCACAACGTCTTACAGCTTCGGAATGTCTGAAAAACTTCTTTGCTACAAAAGTTTACTTCGTGAAATAACCTGATTTATCGGCTATGGAGGTATTGTAATAGAAAAAAAGTACGATGAAAAGAAACGCTGAGTTATTTTGGCTCAAATACTCGGCAGTATAATGGTTTCTTTGTGTTGGGCCGATACAAGGAATAAATTAAGGCTTCATTCGCCGAATCTGCTGGTTGATGTTGGTAATGAAACGTGTAAACATTGCGTTATAAGAAAATCCTGTCGTTAGCCACTTTTTGGCATGTTAGCTTTTATAATTAGCCAAAAAGAAGTCCCATAGAAATATAAATTATTTTGTAAAACGTCAGACAATGTTTAAACATCTGGATGTTTAAACATTGTCTGACGTTTTACAATCAACTCCTAAAATTTCACAACTGTTCTGAACAACTTATTCTGGAATAAGTTGTTCAGAACAGTTGTGAAATTTTAGGAGTTGATTTTACATAATAAAAAAGGCAATTTATACTTCATTAAAAAGTTTTCAAGAATGTGTCTCTTGTATTGCACTAAACCCCTTATGTGCCCTTAAACAAAGAGATTCCAAAAAAAAAGTTTTCTCACAGGCCTGGCCAAACCTCACCAGCTCATGAGCTTGATGGGAAAGTAAATATAATCTTTTTTGAGATTTCGATTTTTTTCGATTTCGATTCGATTTTTCGTAGCCCATTCAATTCACGATTTGCGATATCTCCATAATCCTATAGCTTGATGCTTTTGAAATGTCAAAATTACTACTTACACTAAAAGTACGCCCTTATCATAATTCTTGTTTTGACACTATAATAAGTTTTCATTGTAGTAGGAACAGACAAACCATTATTTATAGAGCACAATGGGCGCTAATGCGGCGGAAAATATGGCTATGGCCTAATTTTATATAGTGACCGGGCCGCGAGGGAAGTAAATCTCGAAAATGTCAAGCTTGGGCTGAAATGCAGTAGATTTTCTGGCTGAAAAAGATAACTGTCTGGGGCCAAAGTTTTCACTAATTTTACATTAATGAATAATAAATAAATGGCTGATGAGAAACATACATACCTGTATTTCAAGTACCTAACATGTTTTTTTAATAATGTTTCGGCTTGTACGAATGTCGTCGGTACTTAAAAATGATTATGTAAGCAAATACAGTAAGGCTCCAATGAAAGTCATCACCACTATTATTTAAAAGAAAATGGACTTTCAGTGTGTTAATTTATTTTGTTTTTTTTTAAAGATACGTTCAAATTGTGTTTCCGAAAATATAGCATCTTCAATATAAGTTTATTGGGACTTGTAGTTTTCGAACATACGCTGCCCAAGGCGCGGGCTTGGAACCGTCCCAGACGCGATGAAAAACTACGCGCTACGTGAACAGAAAGTTTCGCGCCATCTGCCACGGCCATTTTGAAAATATTTCTTTCATTCATAATAAGAAAATATTTTCAAAACTTTTATTTAATGGCGGATCTTATAAAACTGTATTTAAATCAAACTTTTGCGGCAATTTTGCTTAAATTATTGAAATTTTGAAATTTAATGACAACATTAATCTATAAGCAGTGTGACAAAAGCCGGTGATTATCCCTGTATGCACTAAGTATACAAGTGCTCCCAAGTACAACCCCCGGCTAGTGTAGGGCTATTGCAGAATATGGACTGAAAATACGTTGGGTTATTGGGTTACAGTGCTAGATGGACTGGGCAATTGGGCTTTGGAGGATGAGACTGCAGATCACCTGCCTGGTTCATAGTCTCAAAAACTGAATACAATGGCAGGCGGTGACTCGCCGTCAACTAAATGGGCCCCTCGCGTCGTGGGTCGTATATATTTATTAATATTTTGTTCTTTACGTAAGTAATAATCACTCACTGAAAAATTTCAACTTTATAGTACAATCCAAACTAGCTAACCGTCGTCCAAGCAAGTCTTATGGCCAATCAACAACAATTGAAGAGCGTTTACGGTCAACTCAACAACTGTTTACTGAAATCTCATCTCTTTCAAAAGTATACTACGGGACGGCGCTCGCCGCTCACGTTTGCCACGTGTTTGTGATTCAGTGTACGTAGCTCTCTATAGCCCCACACGAGCACGCGTGCAACAAGTTCCATTTTAAAGGATGCGATCGTAATTTAAAAGAGATGTTACGGAAAAAGTAAAGTGAAAGAAACATACGAACAAAATCTACTCACTCAATCTAGAGTAAACACATTGACTTGGGGATACAGGTTGCAGCATATTGTCATTAACCAGGCGTCAACCGTCACACACGGAAGCACGTTACGTAATGCGATCAGCAATGCCTCAGCATGGGATCGGCACCGGATAGCAAACGCCTCGCTACAGAACGCGTTTGCTACAACTTATGTCACTTCTTCTTGTGAATGACAGCTCGCTTGACAGTGTCGTTCCTGTAATGGGTGGATAGATGTGCTTTAACTTTTTAATCGTCAACGCGTATTTTTGTTTTGGTCAACATCAAAGAAAATTACAGCAGTGCCCAAAAATGACCAAAAAAACATTGAAATAAACAAAATAAGTATGCATCACTGAAACAGTCAGTTACTGTAAATAATATTATGTACGTAGGTAGGTACTGTTTTAGACTAGGTACAGGTATTAGTTTTTGGTGAAATAATTACTCGTACTTTGTTAAAATATCAGTCCTAAGGGGCGAAGGTTTATGAATGAGCCAATTTCAAGACAAAGCAATAAATTTAGAGTTATTTATGGTAAATTACGCAGTTAATTAAGTAGTAAATCTCGTGTAATGTGTATAGCGTACATAAAAATACAGGTGAAATTGACACATGAGAAGAGAAAAATCTTTTTGGGAGTTTAGCACGGAACTTAATGCTGCGGTAAGCTAATGAAAATCGGACTGCGAGTTGTACAAATAAGCAAGTATGAAAAGTACAGTCAGATTACATAACAACAACTGTAGTTGGGTTGATATCATTATCTTTAGTTTATCTTTCAAATAATCCACAGTCAAACAATTTTTCTTGCGTTCAGAAGCTCTTTGTAAATTCAGTTCCGCTCCGCTTTCCGGCAATATTTCTGAATAACGAAATAATTACACCATTTAGTCTTTTAACGAAGATAAATGGCGCACCGTTTTTCCCACTTAGTGGGGCAATGGTCAGTGGTCACGTGCGAATGGAAGCCCGTGTGGGGCTTAAGGGCTCTGACACACGGCCGGAACTTAGCCACTGATAGCAGCTGAAATCGACGGTAACAACGTCAATGGCGTGTCGACGGCGCGTTAACGGCTAGCAGAGAACTAATCCACGGCAAACGTCGACGACAGTTCCCGTATCTTAACGTCAGGTGCCGTAACTTAAAGATACACATGGCTTTTGCCTTATTTCACAGCACTTCATCATAGTATCTTCTATCTTATACATAAAAGAAAAGTCGTGTTAGTTACACCTCTTATAACTCGAGAATGGCTGGACCGATTTTGGATTCCCCTTTGTCTGTTCCTTTCGGTTCCGTTCCGTTAATTTTGTTTACGTCTAAACGAACACGCGGTACCTCTGCGATATCCCAGTCAAATATTCTGCTAACAATCATAATATGAAACCACGGGAACAAGTTACCAATACCGGCTAAGCGGCTATGTAATAATTCACCTATGGCCGTTAATATTAAACCCTGTATGTGTCCGAATGTTTGCCGGTGCATCGGTGACATATTGCAGCAATCGCATCGCGCGTGCTTGGAATAGCACCGTGTAGCCTTTACCCACCTGGGGGTAGGGTGACCAACGTTTACCCATGGGCGTAACTGCACCTAACAGTGCGGATTGGACGACGGAGCGAATGCGATAAACGATCCTTCGTCGTCCTGCTTATAGTCGCTTGCGGGAAATCGCGGAGGTTTTAGTTCGCCAAGGGAGTCCCACATCAACTATTGCCGTCCCCATGGTAGTAGGTAGGTATGACCAACGAATACGCCGTGAGATTACACTAACGCTTCGGCATGCGGTAGCGTTTTGGCTGAATAATAACGACAAGGATGCAACTATCACATTTAGACGTATAAAGCTAATGTCACATGCTGTTTAAAATGTCACATGCCGCATGCGAATGTGGCGGTGGATTAATGGCGTTAGGGCTAGACTTGAGATGACTAGCTAGCTAAATGGTAATAGTGATTTAGTACAAATCCTGGGAGAATATGGCGAGTTTATCTCAGAAATTGAAGTAATAAGTAGATTATTTTACCTAAAGAATACAAGAAAAAGTAGAGAAATTTCTGAACCTGACGGAATTTCCCCAGATCAATTATCATTTCTTCACAGAGACTCATGCCACAAAAAGTTTGTGCCAACCCTGGCTAGTCAGATACTATTATATCTTTTAAAAACACAAGTTCTTATTAAGATATTAATAAATCTATGTTTAGGCTTTCCTAGAACCCGCCAATATTTTTTTCTAAATAGTCGATAAAGTACAGGTTGGAAACAAGATAAAATCTGTTTTCATTTCGTTTATTTTAATATTCAAGGACGGTCCATCAAAGTATGTTAACTATTTTTTTATTTGCCTATGTGTGGCCTGTAGGGAAGGCCTATGTTCAGCAGTGGACATCATTTGGCTGACAATGATGATGAGGATGAAGATTATTTTTTTACAAACCAATAAAACTATACCTAAATTAACATTGTTTGTAAAAAATCCAATGTTCTTTTTTTACTACTTTATAGAAGGTTCGGCGTAAAGAGCTTAATCACAAAATATAGAACAAACAAAATCGAGTAAAAATTTCCAAATTAGTATTAAAAACCCAAGAGATGCACGCCCTAGCACATAAAGTATTAGTAAAGGTGTATTCACACCACGCTCGGGCACTCTTGTAAGCCATACACTCGTGTATGCTATACACAGAGTAATGCGGATTTGTGGAACATATTTCTTTATTTACGACCACGAGCTGAATCAGACACAGCGATTTATTACGTTACTTTAGGTCTGGGACCACTAGACCGTACAATACCATGAAAACTGAGCATATCAGACATAAGAAGCAACACGATACGCTCTACTTTGCCCACTGAACGGATCTATAGCGTTCTGTCTCACCCATAGCCGCCGCCACCTCGTAAAAATTGAAAAATTTCAAATCCCTTTATCCATTACAATGTCAGTTACTTTTCGTTTATTTAAACAATAGTAGATTGTTATACAAGGGGAGAAAGCGACCCATTTCACTCGAGATGTTTCTGGCGCTCGAACGAAGTGGGAGCGCCAATAAATTCGAGAGTGAAATTAATGGGTGCTTTCACCCGAGTTAAACATAATATTTTTCATTATGACTGTAAGGAAAAACATAAAATTTATAAAAGTGATTGTATATGTCAGTTGAGGTATTATGTAGTTCAGCGAGAAAGGAAAACTCAGGTCTTTACACAAAATTACAGTTAATTTACAGTACTAAAAACATCAAACACGATTAAAAAGAGCAACGGCACGAATACATGAAAACAGCGTACAAAAAAAAAACGACCAAGTGCGAGTCGGACCCGCACACTGAGGGTTTCGTACCACCCTTAAACTGAATTTGGGGTCCACTTACTTCCACCTAGGGAAAAATCACAATATTTTTTGACAGCAAAAATAACTTTTTTTCCTGGTGTTTGTATGAAAAACAAAGTAATATTTGCGGTTAATGAAAATCTTAACAACTTCAGGTTCGATCTTGTTTAAATCAATTTTCATTAAAAGTATTTTTTGAGGTCTAAATTACGTTTTTTTTTCAAAATTTTAACTTTCTCAATTCAAAAGTTAGATGCGGACGCCCATTTTACCACTTTGGAATCGTCCATCTCTCAAATATTAGACTTTTATAAAAATGGTTTTAGTCATTTCGAAAGACATACTTATCCATAGACACCCACCCCAGTATAGGTTTGAGTAAAAAAAATATTAGATTTAAGTTTCATGTATGGGAGCCTCCACTTATTTTTTCTTTACTTTTTGTATCTGAATCGAAAAGCGGCAAACGAGATACACCTACCTACCAAGTTTCAGCGGTGTGATGCTTATAGTTTTAAAATAAAGTGGCTTGACATACGGACGGACAGACAGACAGACAGACTTGACGATACTATAAGGGTTTTGTTTTTTGCCATTCGGCTACGGAACCCTAAAAAGCAGACGATGATGATTGATATTTTTTAAGGTTGCCGTTAAAATAGCGAAATATGTAAGCATATCCACTCAAGCAGTGGGCGTAACGTTTCTCCTCTGAAAAAGGCCTTGGAATATTTCGTAACATTGACACATTCCGATTTTTGCGTCTATGCAGTACAGGGTTCCTTATTGAAAAAATGATTGATAATCATACCATGATTGATAATCGTTCCATCACCCCTGATGTTATAGTAGTCGGTACACTGACGATCTACATAATATTCATGCATTTATTTGTTTCATAAATACAAATATCTTAATAAACGATGTGTTTATTTGAGCGCTCCTTCACTT